>JALPQI010012776.1:0-27189 GCA_025490895.1 Thaumatotibia leucotreta | reverse complement strand
TCCGCGACTGTTGACTCCAAACCGAATTGTTAAAGTGTTTTAAGCTGGGATATGCGAGACTAGGCTACGATCAAATTATCAAAGGAATAGCGTACAAACAGTTCTGTACAGCAACGGTATACCGGATGACCCAAGATTATAGGACATGAAGGGATAATTCGCTGAAAAGAGGCTTTATTTTATTATGAAAATTAAATAATCTAGCTTTTTCTAGGCATCGTACCTTAGTGCGAAAAATGTTTTTTTCGTAATTTTATGATGACATTCGATAGAATGGATAAAAAATAACAATTTTTCTTAAGAAACATAGTATCTAAAACTAAAAGAATAACCAAAAAGGTTTGGTTCAAATATAAAAAAAAAAAAGTTTTTGGTTCGATTTCCGGGCGAAGCAAGTAATTTTTTTTTTAACTTTGAATGCAGTTTTATTTGCTTTTAAAAATAACATTAAGTCTTCTTTTAGCAAAATATCCTCGGTAGAGGTACGTTCCCTTTGTGTCCCATAGTCATAGGACGCCCTATGCTTTAAATTTTCATTTTTACTCTTTTAGCAATACGTACGACTGTAGCTGTACCTACTACGAGTTGTCACGTATCGGTTACGTTAGTTTTTACTCGATACGTAAAGCAGGCCATCGCGTTCGTTCTAATAAATATTTGCAAGCGCAATAGAATGCTTTACAATACATATCGGTTAAACACTAACTTAACTGATTGTCAAGTATGGCTACTGTAAGCTCAACATACTTTCTATCCATTCACACCAATACGCGAGTACTATACCGTTCGTCTGTAGAAAACAAAAGAAACTTAAACAAATATGGCTGATTTTCCATAGCATTTGTCGTCTTTGACACATATCACTGAAACACGTTCGCAGATCTATCTCTATGTTAATACTAATAGATATCAATAATTTTAACTAAAAATATATGTGAACTCAAGGTTTAAGATTTTTAGTTAGTGGTGAGACCAAAATTGTGATCTAAAATTGCGTGACTATGAAATAATGAGAGTTTATAGGTTTGTTTATATTTGTTCTGTTTTCTACTGAAGAATATACCAAAATGCTCTACTATCATCCGGATTATCCTAAAAGCCGGGTCACTTACTAAGTGTACACAATCACCGAGGCTGAATTAATCTTCATTCCGAGCAATTATTCCGGATAGTGCGCGTGTGTTTCAGCGTTTTGTGAAGGTAAATAACGTAAGGCTTGAGCCTAGAGCTTAGCGGAAAGCGGATAACAGTAACCATTGTAATGGCGGGACCAGGATGCTTAGCCAAGTTGCCAATCGCTAGCGCTTGGTAGCGTATCGTAGTTTTCGCTCTCTGTCACTCTTTCATACTAGTGCGACAAAGACAGTTAGCTACCTCTCGTTTACGATTGATGATTAAGCGTTAGCAATTGCCAACTTGTCTAAGCACCCTGATCCTGAATTCGATCGATTCATATTGCAATTTTTAGTACTGAATTGGTATTATTTGCTACCTTTTGTAAAAAAAAATAGTACCTCTTCCATTTCAAAGTTATATTTAAACAGTCTGGTCCCGCCATTATAACGTGAATCGATCGAATTCAGGATCTGGTCCCGCCATTATAATGGTTACGGATAACAACAAGATATACAGCAGGGCTACATAAAGTTTGTGTATAAAATAGTACCTAACGATCCGTTTACGGGTATATCGATGACCTAGCTCTGGTAGGTGCCACGACATTGGTCTAAGGCGACCAGCGGCGCGGAAAACCGCACGTATGGTTTTCCGCGCCGCTGAGAGTGAGTTCCGATATCGGCACCTCGCTTCAACTTAATGATTCGCTCGCCGCTGGTCGCCTTAGACCAACGTTGTGGCCAGGCCATTAGTCTGTAGTACCCTGCCTACTATTTAAACTGGAGGCCCCGGGATCAAATCTCGTTGAAGGCATTCATCACAAAAATATTTGTCAGTCATAGTTGTTACGTACAAACGTATACTTTAAGTACAGTCAAGGGCATACATATGTACCTATGTATTATCATATTGCTTGTCACGAATAAAGTGGCAAATAACTTGATTGCTTTGACTGTAGGTATGTGGCCAACTATTCCGCTCTCGCTTCAGCTAAGGCCCCATCCTTATCCACTATGACAGCAGCCTTAATGGGAGAAGGTGCCTAAATTGTACTACAATTTATTTTCATTCTCTTTGTTTTTTATTGTTATTCTCGTCCAAGACGAAAATTAAGAATTATGACACAATAGGCACTTAACTCTTTCAGTTAATGATGTTTCGCGAAAGGTTGTTTTTCATTACCTGAAACAAAGGAGGTATAATTAATAAAGGTAGGGTAGATAAACAGACCAAATGCACGTCGGGCCAAGCGTAAATAGGTTTTTCTTATTTAGATCTGTGAGTTGTCACAGCCATGTAATGTACAGAAAGTTAATTAACATTACCCAAACTTAATTTTATATATTTTTTTTATATAAGATCAGAAAGTTCGACCGGGCCGGGGCTAATACAAATAGGTGTCAAAATATTGCGACTTCATGGAAATCCTTAACTTTCGAACATGGTTGCCTATCAAACTAAATAAGAAATACCCAAATAAATAGAGAGTTCTGATTTAGTTCACTTATTCATAAACGTATCCTAACTTAGCAAGCTGATAAGTATCGTTTGTCCCTTTCGGTTATGTAGACATAGTAATTTGACCAAAAGGGAAAACAAAAAACTTGTATAAATAGGGGGTTAGTAATTTAATTCTCATTGTTGTTGTTCGCAACTCGACATCAAACGTGCATATTTTGCGTGGTCCCAACGCTGGCCCAGTACCTGTTAGGGACGTCACATACAGCCTTGAATTTCTTTGCAGGCGTATGCAGGCTTCCTCACGATATTTCCTTCACCGTAAAGCATTGCGTTATCTGCACCGTAAATCTTGTGAATATCAAGGTTTTGAAAACTTTAGGGTTTTCAAGGTTTAGTACAATCGACAACACAGCTGTGGATACAGACAAATTGCCAGAAATATGTATACACACCTTTACGTCCAGGCAATAAAGTTCTGTTTACATATTTTTGGCACTTTGCCTGTGTTCACAGGTGTGTTGTTGATTGTACGAGCCGGGGATCGAACCCACGACCGCTGCGTAGCAGCCGTGCGTTTTACCACTTGGCCACAAGCGATTAATTCTCATAAATGCACTTGAAATATTTGGGCGTGTTTATCCGTCACACGCTTTCTTTATCCGCACAAAATACATGATATTCCTCTTCCATCTTTTAATACATCTCCAAGTAGCCATTACCTGAGTAATCGTCCAAGTAGGGTAAATCGGGTAACACGGGTACCGGGGAAAGGTGGGTAAAGTAAGCCGAATGAGATCCTGCATTATCTATGAGAGCATAAAAAGTGTTCATCACAGCGCGACGCGACTCGTGACGTGTAGGGTCGGAAGAAAAATCTTTTTTAACCATTTATGGAAATTTGCCGTGTGGTGACGGCAGTAAGAATAGATTTGTCACCACTCCAACTTTTCCCGTGAGTGTCGTAAGAATCGAAAGGGATTGAAGTGTCACTAACCATTGGTAATGATAATGACCATTTATATATGATGATGAGCAGCAGCGTCATCATAGTGGACACATTACTGCGGTCTCCAATCCGCTTGCCCAGCGTGACGATTATAGGCATTTACTTCCTAATGCGTCCATATGCATAGTTAAACAGGAGAGACCTACGTCCAGTAGTGGACTAACATAGGTTGATGATGTATGTGAATAATTTATTGGAGGTTGCAGTTGTTACGGTAATCCGCGCCACCTAACGACCTTACACCACGAATTGTGTATTTGAAGATTTTGGAGGGTCCACGGAAAGAACATGTCTAGTCAATTCAAATTACAGAAGGAAAAACCACCATACTATTGACAGAAGAAGGTGTGAATTGGTCCTGATTTTTTAAGCACTGGTCATATTTTTTCTGTGGACCCTTCATTTATTTTTCTTTTTGTACAGTAGAACGATAAGTTTGCCGACGCTACCGCGATATAGCACCTGTTTTACGGTTCCGTAATGCAATAGAAAACCACAAAACGGTTCCAAATGCCTAATGATGTAATGAACCCAGTTCTTTTACTGCTGTCGGATTACAGATGACGTTATAATACACATTTCAAAATGATCTCGGTTCTGTATTAGGCTCATACAGTGTTCGCAAAAACGGGCGTCTTTCCTGTGGACGTTGTGAAAGTTAACGGTTCTGGGTCATACAGTAGTACATTTCGATACAAGTGCAAAAACATTTTTTTCGACGAGAGCGAAAGTTGGAAGCCCGAGTGAAACGAGGGCGACAATCACCCGAGTTAAAAAGAAGTTTATACACGTGTATCGAACGACTTTTTTCATAACAAGTGCCTTAAAAAGAAAAAAATGCGCATTCGCGTGCGCAAAGTTTACTTTTCCGCACTAGTTAGATAAATTAGGTTTTGACCACATAATTCTTAAGAACCAGAAGCCACCTGCCGGATTGTATTTGTCCAACAAGAAAATTAAGGTTCTTGTCCCCTTTACTTTCATAACGTCCACAGGAAATATTTATAACCTAACTCATACAAAAAACAAAGTCCCATTACGATGTCATAAATGTCATATTATTATCATTTACCCACGAACATAGAAAATTCTAATTTAAGAGCATTTATTTCTGTCTAACCGATGAAGCCTTAAGGTGCGTCGTTCAAACCGAAAGAGCATTCGCTATTCTAACCCCCCACTCTAAAGATCGAATTTCGTAGAGTGGGGGGTTAGAATAGCGAATGTTCGTTTGGTCTGAATGCACCTTTAGTTGGAGTAACAAAGATACCTGAAATTTACGATTTTCGAAATGTCGTTGCCTTCTGAGTCTTCCGACTAACATTATAAAATCTGTTTGAGGTATCCTTTTACCTGGTGGTATCGACATTAGTTTTTAGGTTTTTTTTTTGTGTGGCTGGATGTCAAGACCTAGTGTCACAATTTGACGTTTCAAAACAACAGACTGTTTGTTTGTAGTCCTAGGTGTGAAATAAATACATGAAATGTCTTTACATATCATCTTAGCATATGTATGACACCGGATACATAGTATTTCCGGGTTTAATTTCAATGGTTTTCACGGAAGACCAGCGTCAAGGTAACAGGTAACAAGTATCTTGACATAAAGCTGAGTGAAAACCTTTTCAGTGACGCTTTAAAATTACTGATATGTTATAGTTTGTACCTATGTTTGTATTTTAAGCGCACTGAATAAATTATTTTTCTTCTTCTTTCTTCTTAATTTAAAGTAAGTAACATCAACATTCCGTAGCAAGTTTGAGAAAAATAAATAATAAGTCACATTGTACTGTAGCCGCCATTGTTGTAATTTGTGGGAAATACGTGTGTCGCCGCCATATTGCGGCGGTAATCGATCGAGCAATTAATATCAGCAGGCAATGAGCTTCATCATAAAGATTCAATTAGAGATCGGCGTTTTTGACAAGAAAATTGTATCTACGATAGCGACTGTTCGTTGAGTCAATCAATATAAAAAGCCACAAGACATGTCTTTTCATTGTTCATCATCATCATCATCATCACATCTGCCGAAAGACGTCCAATGCTGAACACAGGCCTCCCCCAAAGATTGCCACAATGACCGGTCCTGCGCCACCCGCATTCATTGTTACTATGACAAAATGACGTAGACAAGATGCTTATTGTCTAAGGCACAGGCGGGTAGCGTAGTTTTCTCTCTGTCACTCTTTTTCATTAGTGCGACAAAGACAGGTTGTGATTCGTTCGCGATATAGCGTTAGCAATTGGTATCATGGCTACGCACGAGATGTGAAATGGTTTATAAGTATTTTTTATCGCACTCAAAGCTATTTTACCGAAATCCGTAATAGTAGATTACATGTCAAGGCCGTTTAAGTGGGAAACGTCTCGGATGACGTGTAATTGCAGGCCGAGGCGAAGCCGAGGATGATACGAGGCTTTCCCATTTAACGGCCGAGGTGTGTATACTACTTTTCTACTCAACGGAGCCGGCAGGCGGCAACTTAGTTTAGCGCAGCGGCTGGCAATGTGCTGTTCCGGCCGGAGGGCAGAAAAATAGATTTTTATCGAAAAACGTGAATGTTTTGTACTTTGTTCCTTTTTACAAAGACAAAGTGGCAGATGCTGTAAAACTAACCTCAACTCAACTTAAATATCGTCACTATACTTACTCATACTTACTTTGCCGTGTGGTGACGGATATAAGAATACATTTTTCACCACCCCAACTCCTCCTACGGGTGTCGTAAGAGTCGAAGGGATTGAAGTGTCACTGACCATTTATTTATCGAAGATTGATGATGGGTAGCAGGAGACACACAACTGCGATCGCCAACCTGCTTGCCCAGCATGGCGATTATGGGCATATTGCGTCTCTTATAGCGTCAAGAGAGGCCATTGTCCAGCAGTGTTATTCACCAAGGAAACCGCCTTGCTGTCAGCGCTGTGTCAGCGCTGCGGCAGCGTCGAGCCTAAAAATGTTATTCACTAATGTACTTTAAACGACACTAGTGCTCGGCGACGAATGCGGCGTGGGCTGGAACTACACTGCGTCGAGAGTTTGACGTTTAATGTATGAACTTCGTATTCTCTAACGAAAAACAGCGACGAACTCGCCCAAAACCTCGCTCACAGCCTCGATTCCTAATGTCAAATAAAACAGCTAGGATTTTAGACAAGGATTTTTTTTCTTGACCCCACATGCAGGAATTATAGAAATATTTAAAGATGTCCATTTGAAAACGAATAATTTAACGAAAAATGACTACTGTATTATTTGCATTGGAGAAGAAGATTTTAAATTTAGTAATAACTTATATAACTTAATTTCCGTAATAAAAGAAACACTGCAGGGGCTACTTCATACCAACTTTATCATATGTGCACCAACGTATAAAGTTCGGGACAATGCTAATTTATTTAACTGGAGAGTAGAGGTGTTCAATAACCTGCTGTATCAAGATATACAAACATATGAATATGCCTATCTCTTAGATTCAAACAGGGATCTGTCATATGACTACACGATGTTTAGAAGATACTCAGGGGACATTAATAACTTGGGCATAAAAAATATATTTATGCAATTAAACGAGACCATTCGAAATATGGGATACATTCATCACGAAGAATTTGAAATAGAGAATGATAATCATCAGCAAGATAACATAACATCCGCAAGCTCAAATGATAGCCAAAAAATAAATAGAGAGAGTATGGAAGCAGACAAATTTGAAGAAGAGGAGGATAAGTTTTTTCGTGAATAAACCAGTGTCAAACTATCATAATGCGTTCGGCATATTCCATCAGAATATTTCAGGAGCCATAAACAAGCAAGATGAACTCTTATGTCAGATAACCAGCCTGAGTGAGAATGGAACTCAAATAGATGCAGTTTGTCTTTGTGAGACTAATATTCAGAGTGGTTGTGAAAAAAATCTAAAGGTGGAAAATTTCAAAACAGTGGCATGGTTTTCAAGAGAAAGAGTGAAAAGAGGTGGCGTAGCTATTTTACTGAAGAGTGAAATTGATTATAAGGTTCTTGATTCAGTCAATAAGTTAGCAAAGTCACACGTGTTTGAATGCTGCGGAGTTGAGCTTACAGCATATAATATGATTATAGTGTGTATCTACACAAATAAAACACCATCATCACCCGATTCTGTATTTTTTCACAAGCTAAATGAACTTTTGCATGGAACATGTAAGAACAAAAGGAAAAGTGTTATCATTTGTGGTGATCTAAACATTGATTTATTAAAACAAAGTAGAATAACAAAAACCTTGCAAGAAACGTTGGAAATTTATAACATGCATACAAGAGTAAACAAGCCTACGAGGATTACAGCGACATCACAAACGTGCATAGACCTCATTTGCACAAATCGAGGAGACGGCGAAACAGAAATTCACGATCTAGGACTTTCAGATCACACAGCGCAAACGTACCAAGCTCCAGTAAAACGTCGACAAGACAATAAAGTTAAGTGGTGGTTCGAGTATAAAAGAGACTATTCAAAAGAAAATAGACTTAAATTTTTAAAATATTTATCAAGTTATTCGTTTAGTGAAGTGTATAATCATTCTATGGCTAACCAGGCTTTTAATGAGTTTTATGACATATTCACTCTCATATACAACTTGTGCTTTCCAACAATTAAAGTTAAAGTTTTAGAAACCAGCACAAGACCTAAGTGGCTTACAAACAATTTAATAAAATGTTGTCATAAAAAAAGGGAACTATACTTAAAATATAGGCATAATGGGAAATATAAAGAACAATATGTAGCTTATTCACATCTGCTAAGAAGGAGTATCAAGTTTTCCCAAAAAAACAATAATTTAATAAGAATTAACAAAGCCAAAAATAAATGTAAGGCAGTGTGGTCAGTCATAAAGAAATGTACAAATTCTATGGCTTATAGCAAGAGTGTAACAAAAATAAAAGTTAATAACATAGAGGCTAATGATCCGCAAGTTATTGCAGAATTGTTTAACGATTATTTTATAAATACTATAAAAGACAACTGTAGAAAGGATAAGGAGGTACAAGATTTTAAACATGTCAAATCAGTAGATCGAAGTATATTTATGAATCCTGTAGACCGCAAAGAAATTACGGAGGTTATTATGTCCTTAAAGAACACAAACGCAGTTGGCTATGATGAAATTAAAACGGAAATTATAAAAATAGCAGTCAACATCATAGCGGAACCTTTGATGTATGCGATAAATCTTGCACTATTACAAGGCACATTTCCAGAAGTGTTAAGAAAATCAATCGTTAAACCCCTGCATAAGAAAGGAGATAAAAGTCAGATGGAAAATTACAGGCCAATTACTCTAATTCCAGTATTTTCTAAAGTTTATGAAAAATGTATTAGTAGAAGGCTCATAGAATTTTTCGATTTAAATGATGTTATTAAAAATTAACAAAATGGTTTTAGGAAAACCAGGAGTACAACATTAGCAGCCTTTAATTTATTAAAGAAAGTCCATGATAGCCTAAATAAAGGAATCCCAATATCAGTGCTCTTTATGGATATGAGTAAGGCCTTTGACTTTGTGTGCCATAAGCGCTTACTTACAAAATTATACAAAAGCGGCATTCGTGGGCCAGCATTTGATTTGCTTAAATCATATTTATGTAACAGAACTCAAAGTGTCCAGACACAAAAATATTGTAATAATAGTAAATTTCTTGAAACTCACTGTTCACAGTTTAAACAGAATGACTATGGTGTCCCGCAGGGTAGCATATTAGGGCCTCTATTATTTATACTGTATATAAATGACTTACCTGATGCTATTTCACATGACTGTGTTCTATTTGCTGACGACTCTAGCATCATTATAAATGGAAAGAACAATGTACGGGAATACGAAAATGAAATTAATAATACACTAGAGACAACTATAAATTGGCTAAATTCCAACAACTTAGTAGTAAATATTGGAAAAACGAAATACATGCAATTTTACACATATAAAGGACACCCACAAAATCTTTGTGTCAAGTTTGAAGGTAATATAGTAGAAGAGGTATCTGAAATTAATTTTCTCGGTATTACTTTAGATTCTTTTTGTAACTGGAAGGAACACATGAGTACACTTTGCTCCAAAATAAACAGCTTTGTCTATGCGCTATTTAGAATAAGCCAGATAGTATCAAAAGATGCAGCAGTAGCGGCCTACCACGGGTATGTGGCCTCGCTATTACGCTATGGGATTGTTATTTGGGGAAATGGTACCAAATTTGATCCATGCAAACCATTGTTCTTGTCCCAAAAAATTCTTACTGTACCCTGCTTATATATATTAGAGGTATGCCTGTTTGTTGCTAAACATATAGACCTTTTTGTCAAAAAAGAACAAGTACGTAACAGATATGATGTCAGGCCTCAACATATCAATACACTACATCAACCAAGATCTAGACTGGCAATAGTGTCAAAAAATAGCTATATTATGTGTATTCAGATATATAATCATGTTCCTAATAAATTTAAAGAATTAAAAATAAAATTATTGAAAAGACAATTAACTGACTGGTTGATTGAAAAATGTTTCTACAGCCTAAATGATTTTTTAAATATAAGACATGATTTTGATTAGTATCATTAGTTAGGATTACCGTTTGACAATTGTTTAGAATATTATTAGTATGATTTATAAAGGGAGGCATGAAATTAGAAATAAATTTGAAATGACAATAAATTTTAAATATTATTACTTAATTTTAAGGTATTATTGAATGGAATTATTATCAAATGTAAATTTTGTGCATGTTTATTAGAATAATTATATCTATAGTTTTATTTAGTTGTAAGAATTTGTTGTATGTATACCTGAAAAGGTAGGGTTCAGTGATACGGATTTTTTTATGTTGTGCAACTGTAACTGCAAATTGTGACCTGATACTGAATAAATGATTTATGATTTATGATTTATGATTTATGAAGGCTGTCTCTACGTCGAGCTCGTTGACGAACGCAGCGTCGAATGTGTGAATAAGAGAATAGCATAGCTGCAATCAATACATGGAAATGTCACCTTTCTTTTAATCTGAATATGGGTGTTTTTCCATTAATTACAATGTTGACTATTGGCCATCTACATATTCTCCACATTAGATATAAAATGCAACGGTACAATTATCAACAAACAGCCAATTAAGGAACTAAAGCGAAGTAGAGTTCCGGTAATATCTGGTTGAATCCGGTTCGAACTGGATTGCCCGACTTTTGCATCGGCGTCTATTTTATTATATTTCTTTATTTGCGGTGACCATGGATTTATGGATTTGATTTGTGGATTGCTAAAGTCTCTTTTTATTAACCGACTTCAAAAAGGAGGAGGTTTACAATTCAACGAAATCTTTTTTTTTTTTTATGTATGTTCCCCGATTGCTCGAAGACGCGTGGACCGATTTGGAAAATTCTTTTTTTGTTTGAAAGGGTATACCTTCTAGTTGGTCCCATTGTCGTCGGGTCCAGATCTGATGATGGGATCCTGGAGAAATCGAGGGAACTCTTCAAATGTTGTAGGCACACATGATATTTTTCATTTATTTTCGAAAGCCAATCAAGTATTTGCATCTAGTAATGAACGTCTTAAGTCGGTGAGCTGATGATGGAAGGTACAAGTCCTTAGAGATTAGGAGTTGGGCAATAATTCTTTAAATATAACACGTTCCATGTTTTTTGGAAGCTATTCCAATATTTGCCTTTAGGTGGTCATAGGCTCATGTTGGTGAGCTGATGATGGAAGGTACAACTCCTTAACGATTAGGAGTTAGAGGATAATTCTTTAAATATAACATATTACATGTATTTTGGAAGCTATTCAAGTATTTGCCTTTAGGTGGTCATAGGCTCATGTTGGTGAGCTGATGATGGAAGGTACAACTCCTTAGCGATTAGGAGTTGGGCAATAATTCTTTAAATACAACATATTTCATGTTTTTTTAAAGCTATTCGAGTATTTGCCTTTAGGTGGTCATAGGCTCATGTTGGTGAGCTGATGATGGAAGGTACAACTCCTTAGCGATTAGGAGTTGGGCAATAATTCTTTAAATACAACATATTTCATGTTTTTTTAAAGCTTTTCGAGTATTTGCCTTTAGGTGGTCATAGGCTCATGTTGGTGAGCTGATTATGGAAGGTACAACTCCTTAACGATTAGGAGTTGGAGGATAATTCTCACTAAGCGGAATACTAACTCAAGTCATTAAAAGCCCCAGCCTACGGGGTCGGGCTTCTAACACTCTCGTTGGTAATACCGTACTTACCTCCCTAGATGCACAATGTACTGTTACTGAACCTATTTTATATTTATACTATACTAAAAAGCAAAAAATAAAATATTTTAAAAATAAAAATCAAACCGCCTTCAAAAATACGCTGGAACTAAAAAGTGCAAAATAATTTTGGTTCCTACCACTTAGGATTTCCTACCCAAACCTTTAAACCTTTTACCCTATTCATTGAAATGAAATATGATTCCTAGGTACCCCACTGATCTCAGTGAAGTCGGTGCCAAGACACAGAACAACAACAACTAAATAATATTACGTATACACTTCATAATATTAATAATATTTTGATTTAATTTATAATATTTTGAAGGGTATTTCTTAACCCTAAAATAATAACTAACCCTAAAATATGAGTGTGATGTATCCTGTGGACGTATTTGTCTTGGCACTTGGCTAAGTGGTAGGAACCAAAATTATTTTGCACTTTTTAGTTCCAGCGTATTTTTGAAGGCGGTTTAATTTTTATTTTTAAAATATTTTATCGCCAGTAAGTAGGTAAGGATTTGTATTACAAGTTACAAGATTTTTTTTTGTTTATTTATTTGGGTCACCAACAAATTATGCCAGTACACATTTTACAGAATTTCATAAATTTAGAATTGACAGGTAATCAGAGCATGTGGATTTATATAAAAAGTCACATTAAGAAAACCAGCGTGACTCAGTGACATGTACATGCGTCCATAGGCAATATTACTAATATCATAAATTAAGTTTGTAAATCACTTTGTAAAATTACTTAAGTTTAAAAAAAAAATTATATTACTTTCTCAAAATGCCTCTTATTCTTAGAATGCCCGTTCAATAATGTCGTGAAGTCCCGATAAGTATAATTTCTGAATCAAGCGAAATCTCACGAAGTTTCAAATTGTTTACTATTTATATTTTGTGAATATTGTTGCATGAAGAACCGCGTATGTTGTTTTTCAAGTTGAAGATATTAACAAGCTGTCCGTATGAAAAGAATGGTCACCCTACACATTATAGTTTTATCAGAAATGTCGTTTTTCTGTTTCCATCATTTCCGCTGTTTATTACATTCCCACGGACAGTGACGTTCTGCCCCGTTACAAGATTATGGATAAGTGAATGAAAACTGTTTTTTTCTTCTCGAAGCGGATATTTATTTCTTTGGTATTGATTATTTATTAGTAGCACTGTTGGGTACTAAACTATTGATTGATTTTGAGGGCTACCATCCGTCAGTTTCCCCGGATTTGTTCTAGTTTGGAGGCCATCCAGGCCTCTAGGGGCCGGCCGTCCGGGATTTCAAAAAGTGTCCAGGAAAACCCGGACAGTTGTCATATAAAGAAACACTTAATGGAATCTAAGTATTTATCTTCATTATTGTGTACAAAGTGAAGATCGAGGAAAAAGGATGTTAGGTTTTTTGAGCCTTTTTCGTAGTTTTACGTATTCTGAGATAGCCTTTTTTCATTGATTTTAATTATTTCTATATTGTTAAACATTCGTAGGCTAGTAGAGTCCATGATGCTGAGCAAAATCCACTCCATTTTCCAATGTTTGTATGAAACATTCCTTTTTTGTTACCAAAAATGTATAGGAATCTAGTTACAAAGTAGGAACTTCTCTACAAACTTTTTGAGATTTTGGGAAATGTAGTGGACTACGAACAAATAAAATGTGGAAGCCGCACGTCACACTAAATTACTCTGCTACTACAAAAATGGTCCTGAATTTTAGTTCACAAGTGTCACCCCCTCTTCATTGCATCACGGTAGTTAATTTCAATGTCAACCTATAAAAACATAAATCGCCATTTAAAAATAGTTATGATTAGTCGATCAAAGTTTTTATTAGCTATATTCTATAACCATTTGTCAAAGATATTGCGCCGAAATATGCGCAGTGTTAACAGAAGCGCCATTGACCTGCCCATCTTGTCACAATTTAACAATTGTTTTTAGGGGCATATTGGAGCTATGGACTTTACCACCACATCTGCCCTTAATTTTAAATGGAATTTGACCAACGTGTTGAAAATCGCGAGCTTAAATCCAATATCACTTTATTGTATTACGATACTGCACCAAAACATAAATTGCAATGTTATTTTCTGTCCAGTGAACAAAGACAATTCATTTTATCGCATCAAAGCATAATAACAATTTCTATACAAAAAGCTTTGTCCAATAAACAGTACAATTCAATTAAATAAAACCCGCAAACGAACAATTACGAAATGAATTATTTCTACGTCAATCTCACGTGTTTACGTCCTTCCCTCTTTGCAAATTTGACAAACTTTAAAAGGCAGTAATTGTGTGTAAAATTTATGGAATTTATTACCTTTTAGTTCCAAGAGAATTTACAAATAATGGCGGCCAAAGGCACACACAATAAACAAGTTTATTTCGGTCAGTCTGTGGGATTTGCGAAATGGATCAAATTAATTTACTTGAATTCCTGGAATTCTACCCCGGACTTCGAAAATCGTTTTCGAGGATATGTTTTTATCTTTCCAATAATATCTTCATTTGAGTAAAAAAGGGATACCTACTCGAAATTTTCGATTCTCCTAGCAATATGAACGTACGAGTAGTAATTGGAAATTGAAACGGATTGATTTCGCGAAATACGCAACGATTCTGAGGAGGTGAAGGCCTAGCACAAACTACGAACGAAGTGTGGCCTCCCTCCCGCACTTATAGATTCGAGTATAAGTGTGACAGGGAGGCAACACGTCAATCGTGGTCCGAGCTTGGCTTGCTGGCCCTGTGTAGGCAGATATTTATGATGGCAACCACATAAACATTTAAAGGCTGGGTCACACCAGATGCGTGTACGTGCACGTGCGCGTTGCGTGGCGTGCGCGTTGTAGCTTATGTAAATGTCATATTAGATGGCACACCCGCTTGCGTGACGTGCACGTGCACGTGCACGTCACGTAACGCAGCTCCGTCGAGACAAAACCGGTTGCGTGCTGCGTGCACGCGCTCACGCAGCGGAGCGGCAACGTCGCTGCGATGAGCGCAGTGATGACGTAGTATTTACCGGCGTTCCCTACGAGACGGCGAACCGAACAGGTTGGGTCACGCATTGCTTGGTGCTGCGCAGCTACTGTGCAGCTCTCTTGTATTTTTTCCCAAATTTGCTGACCAGCCTCGAAGATACCAAAGTAGATTCCAACATAACCTGGCGCCACCGGAACGTTCTGAACTACAGATACATAAAACAAGTCCAAAAATGATGGCAATCAAAATATATAATAAACTTAGTGACGACATTAAACTCCAGACATCAGAAAAACAATTCAATAAGCTGTTGAAGAATTTATTAATAAATAAGTGCTATTATAAACTTAGTGATTTTTTGGATGATAACATGAAAACTACTACTAGTTTTAATAATTAATGGCTCATTATTATTATTTTATTTTTTTTTTCTCTTAATTTAACATTGTGTGACATGATATTAATTTTGACATACCTATTATATTTCATTTGGCTTCGATATATTTTTGAATAAAATTTTTACATACTTACCTAATTACTCAAATTAATATTACTATTTATACAACTAATAAATATCAATTCCATATTATTAAATTTAAGTGTTAGTTACTAAATTAAGTTAGAATTCAGTAGTCTCTCACACCTAGCGTAATTTAGATTTAAGACTTGCTGTGCCCTATCAGGGTCCATGTGTATCTATTATAAACAGTGGTCGGATATCCCGGTGCAACACCAGGGGATACCAAGTAGAAAAGTTAATATGGATATGACCTAAATTCCCGGGTTTAGTTTGAAAAAAAAAATATAGATCTGATAGGTATACTTAAAAAGGCAGCTCAAATTGCGAACATAAACGAAATATTTGGACGTTTTCACAAACCGTTGTTCAAAACACTTTTTTTAATTCGGACAAGTTTGGGCTTGTTCGACTCAGGATCACGAGCTCTTCTGAAGTGTCTCTTTACAAATTTGCTCCACTGACATCCGTAGAAGTGGAAAGGACTTTTTCGGCGTACAAATGGATTTTAGATGTGAAAAAGAATCGATTGAAAATAGAAAATCTAGAGAAAATAATTATATGCTATTTTAACTTTATAGAACCTAGTAAGCCATAATTCTTTCATAAAATACATATATTTACTCTAATGTGTCTGCATAGGTGTGTCAAGTCTTCATACTTAAAAATGTTTGATTTTATGTTACATACACGAGGATGTTTAATCCGTAACCAGGTATATTTTTTCTAACTTAGTAATTGATGACCTCAGGAAGACCATGTACCATTCAGTGGTTAATGGCATTGATTTAGAATATATAAGTGGATCCCCAAACAGCTCAAAAAAATGGCCCCAAAAAATGGGCTGCAGAAGTAAATATTGCGGTCCTTTTGCTCCGCTATTCAGTTCTGACAGTTGACATTTGGTCACCTTACGGTATAGCATCATTATTCCTTAAACATAAAAAGTTTCTACTATTTTGCGGTGTTGTTCGCAAATTTGACACTTATTGCTCACTTCACAAAGTTTTTTATTCTTTGAGTTTTTTTTATTATAGTTTATTGTAAGTGAGCGTTATTAGCTTCAACTGAAACATGATAGAAATGACTTTTAGTTCCACTTTGTTTGGCTCTGTGCGTCCATTTATTATTTAATGTCATTGGTTAATGGATACAATTTTTCTTTAACTTTAAATTAATAAAATTTTGAGGTATCCGCGGGAGACTTCACCTAAAATGTTTAATTAAGGCTGGGTATGGATATTGTTTTAATCCTGATCACGGATTAAAATAATCGTGTATTATATGATATTTCTGTTTTTTTTTTCGTTCGCAATTTCTAGAAGTGGAACCTATTGTGCCTTAGTAAAAAGCTTCTATTTTTGAAGCTAAACTCTTTTATTTAAGAATATTCATACCAAAAGGCTATTTGGTACTAAGGTCAATATGAAACAAAATTTATAACCTATCTTTTAAAATAATTGTCGAAATCGCATAATAATAAACGCTTGTATGTACATGCACTTATTTTGCTTTACAAAATATTACTAAACTTTACTGGATGTAATTTTGTGGAATCCCGTGGTATATCCATATTAGTATAATGTTTGAGGTCATTCACCCCTTGTTGCACCGGGATATCCGACCACTGATTATAAACATATTGTACCACCTAATGTAACCATGGATGCAATAAACGAATTATTATTATTATTATTTATGGTTTTTGTAATCGAATGCCAAATAAATAGCAAAACATATTGAACCTCTACGCAAATACGAATGTATTTTTAAGTTTTATAAAAACACAAAGAAATTATATTATTAAGTTAATAGTAGGACAGTGAATGTTGATTAATACGGTGCTATATTATTTGTCTTGTTGATTTTCCATGTTTACCTTAAAGATTATCGTGCAGTGAATTATTTTGTATTGCAATAATTTCACAATCTTTCAGTCAGTTGTCAAGCAGTATTTTTAATGATACAAGGCTTCAATAAATCACGAAGCTTTTCAAATAAGCACCTCGACATCATCATCATCATCATCATCATCTCTTCCTGACCGATTTCGGCCACGGCGACCGGTTGAACTGACTACTGAGAGCGTCGCTCGTGTGCTCTCATGTGACTGACGTAGCCTATTTTTGCAACAAATGTGCGCCTACATTTGCTGCAAGTCAGCACTCCACCTACGTAGTTGTAGTTAATAACCACAGGTGGTCGGGTTTTCAGCTCGTTCCGCTTAGCGTCGAGTTCCCCTTGTCTCTTCTTCTCGAAGGCTTGCACTGCAGTATGAACAGAATGCCTCCATTTCGGACGATCCGCAGCAGCTATCTCCCAGTGCGACGGGTCGATGTCACAGCACCGCATGTGGCGCTTCAGCACATCTTTATAGCGCAGAAATTGACCACCTTGCTTCCTCTTACCCTCGCTCAGCTCGGAATAAAAGATGTGCTTGGCCACTCTGCTCTCAGACATCCGCGACACGTGCCCACTCCATCGCAACTGTCGCCTCATTAGATAGGCCTCTATACCGCTGACCTTTGCGCGCCTTAGGACTTCCGTGTTCCTAACACGGTCCTCCCAGGAGATATTCATATTCACCTCGACATATGGAAATACCAAAAAAAATGGCCCTCATGTGATTCCAGTTCGCGGTACAGGTTATAAAATTCACCGTATTTTTGCCTGCCCGCATTGATTTCGTTAACCCAGGGTCTTTTTTTGTCGTTATTTACTATTAAAAGAGAAGCAGTGGGGCTTCTTTTTCATCAGACGAACTGCAATCGAACATAATGAATAGATCAAGACGGACGCAAAACAAAATGGCGGCTAGTCACGCAGCGGTGCTGCAGCGTGCGCCACCGTTGCGTGCACAGCTCTGCAGCTCTGCGTGCACAGCTCTGCGTGCGCAGCTCTCGGTGTGACATGGGTGCCGTGCACGCCACGCAACGCGCACGTGCACGTGCACGTACACGCATCTGGTGTGACCCAGCCTTATAACACTTGACCAACGTACTCTTCGTTTCATACATAGCTGTCTGCTACCGTGAACCACGTCGTCGGGCCTCTTTGTCACACTTGTAAATTAGTAGTTAAGTGTGACAGAGATATTGTTTGTAGAACCTTTGGCTATCGTCCAACGCAATTCCTCATCTAATTGCAGCTTTACCCTCAAAAGACTAGGGTCGCAATTCGCAAGACTGAACAGTATATTTCTAGATTTACGTTGTCAAACAATATTGGCCATAAAGTGTTCGTGTTAAAGGTCAAAATGGCTTGTGTGTGTATGCTTTGCATCAAGTCTTAATGGGTAATTAACACTTCTGTGCTTAATTCGGAAGTTTTGATGGGTTTTAATTGTGGGAATGAAACTTGTCATCGCTGTTTGTATGTTTGTGTCATTAAAGTGAAGTAATACAATGTTGCGAGCACAGATCACTTAAAATAGACGAAACTTATGGCTTTCTATCACATTACGAGTACCTACATAAGTTTACATCAGCGATTTACGAAAAAAAATGCAAATTGTTTGATTGTATTGAAAATGCAAAATGCAAGGAACTATTCTATAAAAAAAAAGTTATGGAAAAAAAGACTACTCGTTTCATTCACTCGTTTATACTTTTTACACACTTTGGTCCTGTGAATTACGCATAATTGTTATCTCATTTACTTTTTTTTGGTTCAATTTATATCTTATATTTTTAGTTTTTAAGTTTTCATAAACTACGACCCGAACTGAGGTAAATTTCGGAGTTTAAACCTGCGAAATTGCGTTAGAATCGTTACTAGCGTTTATTCTATAATCAGACCAGTTCCGTAATAATAATCATTAAAATACATTCCATTGCACTCCGATCCGTACATAAGCATACACATTTTTAGCTCAATTGGTAACCAGTATGCGGGTAAAATTTTACTCGAAATCATTGATTTAGAATATCTAAGTGGAGTAAATATTGCGGTCCTTTTGCACCGCTATTCAGTTCTGACAGTTGACATTTTTATTTTGGTCACCTTACGGTATAGCATCATTATTCCTTAAACATAAAAAGTTTCTACTATTTTGCGGTGTTGTTCGCAAATTTTACACTTATTGCTCACTTCACAAAGTTTTTTATTCTTTGAGTTTTTTTATTATAGTTTATTGTAAGTGAGCGTTATTAGCTTCAACTGAAACATGATAGAAATGACTTTTAGTGCCACTTTTCTTGTTTTTTTTGTTTGGCTCTGTGCGTCCATTTATTATTTAATGTCATTGCTCGAAATATTTATTTTTAGACAAACAGAAATCGGAGCAGGTAAAACTAAATCAACCCTTCCGAGTCGTAAGAGTCGACTAATAATAATAATAATAACAACTTTTATTTCGGACGTAGTCCATATAACTAACTACTACATATTTAAAAATAAATAATACTAATTAATAAAATAATACTATATCTAAGAAGTGTGGAGCTTAGTCCATCTCTGCAGTAGAGGAGAGTCCCACCTATCTACTAACGCCTTCAGGATGCTGTTGGAACTGCCTCGCCAACGGTTTAATAAGGAGGCACATCGCTTTCTCATGATTGCGTCGAACCCATCTACTTGCGCCTCCGCAAACATTCCCGAGGCGCTGCAGTAGCGAGGCAGACCCATCAACATCCTGTAGGCATTATTATATTGTACTCGTAGGTCGCTGTACGCTCGCTGCGTAAAGCTACCCCACAGGCTGCAAGTGTAAAAAGTTTGGCAGTATGCTTTGAATAACGTTACCTTTACTGGAACTGTACAACGAGCAAACCTGCGGCATAGCATATTGCAACGAACGGCCAGCGCCCTACACTCTCTTTCTATGTCAATATTATCGCTGAGGTCTTCCGTCACCCAATGTCCTAAATATTTAAATTTTTCTACTCTGGGTAGAGGTGTGTTATATAATGATATGTCAGGCAGATCGATGTAGGTCTTGGATTTTGGTTTAAAAACCATCACCTCACTCTTTTTAACATTATATTTAAGCCCATGATTCTCAGCGTATTTTTGACATATAAATATAAGTCTCTGTAATGCTCTAATTGAAGGGCTTAGCAGCACCATATCATCAGCGTAGTTCAAATTATTTATGCATACTCCACCTATATGACATCCGATCTTAGTGCTGCTAAGCTCTTCGATCAGACTATTTATGAAAATAGGGAACAGTCTGGGGGAGGTTAGGCCTCCCTGCCTTACACCGCATTGCAACCTGTACTCCTCGGAGAACGTCCCCCCCCATCTGACCTGGTTTTTCAGTATTCCAATATCGCTATTATCTCAGATGGCAGAGTCGTATCTCTCTTTAGTTTATCCCACAACAGATTATACGATACCAGATCAAAAGCTTTTGATAAATCTAAGAATGCAGCAAATACGGGTGTTTTTCTGGTCGTATAGTACTGTACAGTCTGCTTGAGGCAAAGAATAGCACTTTCCGTGGACAAACCTGGCCTAAACCCAAATTGCGCATCGTTGAGGGATGAGTATATATTATTATATATTATATATATATTATATATTATACATATATAATATATATTATATATTATATATATATATTATATATTATACATAAATTGTTACTCTTACGTTTTCCCTGTACTTAAGAAGTAGGTAACTAGTGCCCGGATTTGATTTATGAAGTTTTATTAAAGTAGTATGCATTCCTAAGATAGCCAGTAGAAAGGTATAACAATACTATACCTACATACACACAATAGAAATTATGATTTGTGTTAGTAGTAACACTATTATATTCATATCAGTCCGAAGACGTCCACTGCTGGACAAACGCCTCCCCAAAGGATTGCCTCAACGAAGTTTTGTATATTACACAATTTTTTTTGCACTCACTCCAAAATAAGGAATTAACGATGCGAGTGATTATATGTAAGTAATTCAACTATGTGCATGTAATTCACATTTCGCAGAATCGCGACTAGGGAAAATCGAGATTGTGTAGAAATAATGACTGTTAAGTAAAACATTTAATTTAATTATTATTAAAATTTCACTTAATGGAGATTTTTGTAACTATATGTATTAATTTAATTTAAATATAAATTGCTATGATTGATTATTGTATTTTATATTTTGACGTGTAAATTGGCTTTACAAATAAATGAGTATGAGTATGAGTAAAGTACTTATGTTATTCGACTTCAATTGAATTCAATATTGTGTTGTACAGAATCGCGACTAACTAGGAATAAACAATAATGAAATAAACATCAAATAATCCCTAGCATTATTAAATATTCATTTATTTAAATAGAAGGTGCCAAAACACCAAACACAATTACATTCATTCAATTAATAAAAGCCTTTTCGTCTCTGCTTCAAAATAAATCTAATTCCGTCCCGGTAATTTTAAACTTTTAATTTCATATTCACTTAAAGATCTAAAACCAACGGAAACGTCATTTAGCCTGTCAATTTATTTATTTGAATTGGGTTTCAGAGTTACGGCTGAAAAGTTTGTCTCGGATCGAAAGTTAGGAATGTATTAAAAGTTACGATGGTTGTTACGTAAATACTGGGATTTTATTCGGATTGCCCATTTGGTAAAACATTTGGAAGTTGAGACACCTTGCGATGTCTTGAGCTGTTTAGTTTCGACATTTTCGACCACCGTAAAAAGGGGTAAATAGGAATGAAGAGTAAACTAGTCTGTTAGACAAACAAACAGTCCAGTTTAGAATAACGCATATGAAAAAATCTGTTGTTCTAAATTGGATTGTTTGTCTTAGGCTAACAGACCAGTTTACTCTACGTTCCTATTTACCCCGCCATTCCTATTTACCCCGTTTTAGGTTACCTATAGCCGTACCATGAGTTGGCAAATAACGTTTCTTTACGAAATTGGCGTTTTTATTCATAAATATCAGTTGGTGCTTATTTTTAAAGATCTTTGTTTGAGATTGTTAAAATACCTATCTATACAATTTGTATACATATGTTAGCTTAGTTATCTGTGGAATGTGAAACTGTGTCCTGTATTGCGATCATATAAAACATGGACGACTAACGCCAGCTCAAAAATGCCCCCAAAACCAATTGTTCAATTGTGCCAAGGAGGGCAGGACATAGCGCTTTTCGTGACACCGCGCATATTTCGGCGCAACATCTTTGACAAATGTTTATTGAATACCTAGCCAATCAAAACTTTGATGGACCAATCACAACTATTTATAAATGGCGGTTTAAGTTTTTATAAGTTGACATTCTAATTCATTGCCGTGATGCATTGAACAGGGGGTGACAATTGTCAAGTAAAATTCAGGACCGTTTTTGAAAGGCAATTTAGTATGGCGTGCCGGCGTGCGGCTTCCATGTTTTATTTGTTCGCAGGTCCTGTAATACAGGGCTCCCTATCTCAGGGCACAGGTTCGTGATATTACTGAAATCTTGCTTTTAGTGCAATCAAGTTTTTCATTTTTTTTTATAAATTCATAGTAAATGCGTATATTTTTCATTTTAATAACATAAAATGACTCAGGGAAGTGATCTAAAGTACTTAAATTGCATAAACCAAACGAATTCAGCCCCGTTATTAAATCTTAAGAATCTATTATGACTTTAATGGCTAACTTATTTCAATGGAATAAGGTCCATAATTGTACACTTTATAAACTACACCGTGTAACATAATTCCAAGCGGATGCATTTTTAATTTTCTCATTATCAAGTTTAAAGTTAGTTTCCGCGGACAAAGTTAGTTATATATATAAGCTTAAGTTATGTATAAATAAGCTTGTATAAAGCTGGGGCGGTTTAGAAGATCTGAAGTCTTGAAGAATGCTTAATGCTTTAGTCAAAACTTAAACTTTTATCATTGGTACACAACTGCCCGTTTGGTGACAGCGGTAGGAATACAACTATTTTATATTTAAAAGCCGACTAAAGCCAGGCGTCCACATGTTCGTATCGTACGCATTGGACGCATCGGGCATCGTATCGCATTTCTTCCACTGATATTACGATACGTACGGTGCGGAACAGTGGACGCACTTGTATGACTTTCTATACAAAGAATACTAAATACGATGCGTCCGATGCGTACGATTCGGGTCTGTGGACGCCTAACTTTAGGGATTGGGACGTGTCACTGACCATTCTTGATAGTAGATTGATAATGGGCAGCAGCGACATATTACTGCGACCGCCAATTCATTTCAGCGTGGCGATTATGGGAATTTACCTCCTAATGCGTCTAGATAGTTAATAGGAGAGGCCTCCGTCCAGCACTGGACTGAAATAGGCTAATGATGATGATGATGATGATGATGAACCGATACCTACGTTGCTAATCTGACAGATCTCGATAACCTAAAAAATATACGGATCATGCAATTCATGAAGGGACTTAAGTAAGTCTACTACTTAAGTCCTACCTGTGTAGTGTATACCCCCTAATTCATAAATGTCACTTATCATTGAACTTAACTAGCCTTAAGTATTAAAATATTATCGAACCGGGTTACTCACGTATTTAAGTCGATGATTGCTCGACATGTGTCGAGTCGTCGGTCAAGCAGGGCGCAGGCCCGCAGTACGCGTCGGGCTTTGGCCGGGGGTACTCCGGACAAGGACCCTCTTAATGGATCGAAACATGTCGAGCAATCATCGACTTAAATACGTGAGTAACCCGGTTCGATAATATTTTAATATGTTTTAGTCTCACGTTACTTATAATTCCATTAAGTATTGTTTGTCCCTTTAAGGTCTTATCAATGTGTCTATTAAATTATAATAAGGGACATACAATACTTAGCTGATTACTAAGTTAAAAGTACAAGGTACACATATGTGTACAAGGGTACAAATGAGTACAGGAACAAAAATTTCTCTGACCAAACTTAAAGCCAGTGAAACGTTTTCAAGAATTCCGCGTATAAGTAAACTTCCAGTTATAAGTGCGCATTCAAATTATGCTTATCTTACGCCGGGTCGCAGCGTAAGTGAAATATGCACTTGAGCAGTGCAACTTTTGGGAAACCCTTACCAAGGTGTTATATCAGGGTGCTTAGACAAGTTACCAATCGCTAACGTTTAATCGTCAATCGTAAACGAAAGGCAGCTAACTGTCTTTGTCGCACTAATAGGAAAGAGTGACAGGGAGGGAAAACTAAGATACGCTACTAAGCGTTAGCGATTGGCAACTTCGCTAAGCATACTGGTAAACTAGCACGTTAGTAGAAAAATACGAATTTAAAACATGAAATCGATGCTCATATTTTAAAGACAAACGGGTCGAAAAGTCAGGTCGAAAACTGGACTTGGAAACTGATCATGAGATCTTGGAGAAATCGAGGGATCTCTTAAAATTTTTTAGGTACATGTATGGCCCTATTGGTAATTTTTATTCATTTACAAGAGTTTGCATTCAGAAGATATTTGATGATAGGAAACCAATAATGGAAACCACAGATGATAGGATCTTGGAGGAATCGGTTGAAGTTGGTTGTTTTTAATTTTTTTATTTAGTTATTATTATAGTGAGTTTTGCTTGTCAGCCGACGATATACTAGAGGACAATGGTATGGGTATTGGCAATGTGCCAGGAACCAGTGCCGGTTCTGAGCCATGAAACAAGATGAGGCATAGTAATAATTGTTTATAAATTTATGGCGGTTGCTATCAGATTGGGGAATCACTTTTTTTATTTCTATTGAGATTTGTATCTAATTTACGTTATGTACGGCTTTCTTAGGCGATTGTTTACATGTGTCCCGAATGTTGTGATTGGTCGATTTAAAGTAGTCACATGTTTTAAATGGTCCATTTAAAATGTTTTAGAAAGCATACATATGTTTATATATTTTCCTTATGGGCTGCTTTACTTACAAACCCACTAGCAACTAGCAACCTACTTCGGACTATACTTATAATTACGGCACTAGTGCGAAATACAGGAAATCCGAAACTAGTGGCGATGTTTTAAACCACGACCGATAGGGAGTGTTTTAAATCGACACGAGTTACGAATTTCGTTTTTGCACGTGTCTCGTGCGTAAAAATATAGTCTTTAGTACAGATGGTGCCTTTTTTAGACTCTAGTGCGAGAAGTGTGTCATTTTACGTCAGATCCAAAACTTCGGAGGGCCATCTGCACCAAAAAATTTCGTACAGACACGTGCAAAAACGAAATTCGTAACTCGTGTTAAAACACTAGGCAGTCGGTCGTGTTTTAAAACATCGCCACTCGTTTAGAATGTCATGTTTTTCACACTTGTGTCGTAATGTACTATTTTCACTGTACAGTCATCATCAGATATATCGAAGCGGCCAGGTTGCTTGCAAATATCTAAAGGTGCATACAGACCAAACGAGCATTCGCTATTCTATCCCTCGCTCTACGAAATCAACAAATGACGTTTGATGTAACAATCGAATTTTGTAGAGTGGGGGGATTGATTAGTGAATGCTCGTTTGGTCTGAATGCACCTTTAGATATTTGTAAGCACCTTAAACAGCCTACTGTCTGTTTAATTGCATCTTCAGATATTTTGAGCACCATGGCGGCCGCTTTATATTGATGGCGACTGTACGAACATTTCCCCTTTATATTTTAAAGACAAACGGGTCTTAATCGCGTAAACTTACGTTTAATTATATCCTGACGTTTGTCCCCCCGTTCGTCTTTAAAATATGAGTGATAATCGTGAAAGTTTAAATCAATATATTTCCCCTTTGTTAGTAACACAATAAAGGCATTCTAAACTTTGTCCAACGGGACCCAGGTGATCTAACTGTGCCCTATAAAGCGCCTTTAAGCTCGCAGCCATAATTAGGTTATACTGAAAGGTGAGCGGTTGGTATTTAGCTCATCCACGATTCGTGAAGGTCTCTTAAATGTTTCGGATTAACAGGACATTATAAAGGTTAGATATAAATATTTTTGCTAGCATAGAAAGTGAATTTGCTGTCATGAAGAAACACGTCAAATGAAACATAATTTTCCAAAAATGAATTACATGTTTAGAATTGTAGAAAAAATTATCACATTGCATATTTACGTTTTTATCCCAATATTCCCAACTATCCGCTTGGTTAATTTAGGGAAACCTTGTTTTACTTGGGTACATCAGAATTTCATGAAAAGTCGTAACAAGTCGAAAAATAATTTTCTAATACAATATTGTAATAGCTTTGATGCAGAATTCGTATTAAGACCTAGCAATTGGTCCCAAACACTATTTTTTGTGCGTAATAAAAAACGCTAATTCGAATCTTCAGCCTTCGTTTAATAAACGGTATAAACACTAAAACAATAAATAGTATAAACGGTGACATGTACAGTCGACATCAATGATAACATTACGTTTTTGGGGGCAAAAATATATTTACACGACTTTATTGCATTGACATTAAGGTCTTGTAAATATATTTTTGGCTACACCGTAATGTGTTATCTTTGACGTTGACTGTACACTCTGTACATTCTAACCTTTAACCTGAACTCTGGCGTAACCATTAAACATACCCGAAATTCGCAAATGGCCCTATTCCGAAGCGCAAACTAATAAAAACGATTTTAAACCCGTTCCAATAACGCCCCGATAGCCCCTAAGGCGCGTTTCGCCGGCGCTTTAACCCCTTTATAGTTCTCATTTACAGTTTTAGTGTCGTTCGTATCGTAAACGCGTTTTTATTCGGACATTAAGCGTGCACTTAGAAATAATAAGAGTTTGTTGACACTACAAATCTGTTTTTTATGTTTGACGGCATTATCGGGTAAGTCTTGACTGTGTGATATCTATATGTTATATGTATACTTATATAGTGTGTTTCCATGACCCGGGCTTTT
>JALPQI010012775.1:0-31392 GCA_025490895.1 Thaumatotibia leucotreta | reverse complement strand
TAAAAATTATTTATTTTAATATTTGTTTAGGGACTGATTATTTTGTCAAGTCTATTCCCATTTTTTGATTGCCAGGCAAAAGGTGTGGTAATATTAAAACACATTGTGGTAGCATTTCAATCAAACAGAAGTTTCATGACGAGTTACGTCGAAAAACTTATTTCGAAAAAAGGTTGATTATCTCGGAAACCAAGCAGAATCCAGGAAATTTTATGCAACATTAAAGACTCTAAATATGGTCAGGAATTGAACATTAAAATCTTTTGGAATGCTCGCGAGCATCCTGTATGTGCTATACCTACCTACTTAAACAAACGTGTTTATTTCTTTATTGTCCATCTTCTTGCGTTCTTATCTCATGACACAGTGATCCCAGAGGAAACATGCATACATCTTTTTTGTAGATAATTTTATGCAGATTACTTATGTACTAGCACGTTTTTTGCTATAAGCCACGGTTTACGAGTTATTTACGAAAAATTAAAAATAAGGACCTTTACACCCCACTCCCCCCGTTAGCTCCACCCCTAACCACCAGTACTTTTAGTATGTGGTTTAAAACACCATTCCCTACAACTATGCCAAAATTCGCTTATACACGAGTTATTTCCCCCGAGAGGCAGGTTTTGGTCTTCGTTAGGTGGGCTAATACCTATCATTTGCGGGTTGTAACGCACATACCTTATTTTCTTTCTTGGTATAGACGACGTCAATGTTCGTTTATTTATTTTGTTCCCCATTTGAACAAAGCTGAAAACTTAGGAAAAAAAGTGTTAAAAAAATCATAAGAAATCAAAAGACTTCACTCAAGAAAAACCAACTAACCGAACGAAATAATAGTAAAGGGTCATTCCAAGTGAAGTCAACAAATCGAGTGTGCTGCATGGTTTCTGATTTGAATGAAAAAAATTGAGGATATACTTCATGGTTTCAGAAGTGCTGAACCACCATCAGTTTTCTTTTATATCTTTTAGTTTCCAAGTTTTGCCCTTTCAAAATTCAGAGTGGGGTCATTGAATTCGTGCTTGTGAAATAACAGGCATAACTTTTTTTTATATAAATGGTAACGAAATAATTACTTGCCGTGTTCATCTTGTAAAATA
Organism: Thaumatotibia leucotreta; assembly: GCA_025490895.1. NCBI lineage: Eukaryota > Metazoa > Arthropoda > Insecta > Lepidoptera > Tortricidae > Thaumatotibia > Thaumatotibia leucotreta. The sequence goes on along the minus strand of JALPQI010012775.1, from coordinate 30,289 downwards.
AATATAAATGTGTTAGAGGAATTACTTGTAATAGAAAAATATAAATGAAAATTGAGACTTTCGAAAATGCTCATGTTTGGCTCTACAAAAATCAGTGTGGAAGATAAGATATTTTTTTTATTTTAATCATAAATTATAGATGATATCTTCTTTAATTAGATTTCGAAAAAAAAGTTTTGTTATTTTGCCTATTTTCCGAAATACGATTTTTTAAACTGCTTTATCTAGTGCATTTTTTCTCTTGTTATATTCATGCAGATTAAAATATAAATATGATCTTAAACTTTTAAATGCCTATGAATTCAATGAGAAAATTTTGGATTAAATCCAGGCGATTGAAATTGACTGTATATGTATACACCATGCCTGTTAATGAACCGAAAAAAATTAATCACGTATTTCTAACTGCGTTTACAAAATATATTGACTAAGTAATAATTATTTCGTTACCTCTCGTAGAAAAAAAATTAGGTCGGATTTTGTACAAGCAGGAATTTGACCCCACTCTTAATTTTGAATTGGCAAAACTTGGAAATTAAAAGATAAAAAAGAAAACTGGTGGTGGTTCATCACTTCTGCTACCTCAATTTTTTTCTTTCAAATCAGAACCTCCTGTTTCTCGCTATAGTGAGGGGAAAAGTTTTGTGTTACACACGAGTGCAAATGTATTTTACTTCTCGTAAGCTCTCGTTCTTCTCGTTCTCGTTGCTACGCTCAGGTTTCTATTTTAAAACTATGGAACCCTTTCGCTTGCTCGTGTTTCAATTTCATGCTCGCGGGTAAAATACAACTTTGCACCCTTGTACAACAAACAACTATTTCTTTATAGAAGATTGATGATGAGCAGCAGCAGCACAGCATCGTCACAGTGGACAAATTACTGCGATCGCCAACCCTTTTGCCAGCGTGGTGATTATGGGCATTTACCTCCTAATGTCCAATACGCATAGTTAATAGGATCACCTTGTATATTATTCTATCCATTTATCGGCCTGATTAATATGTACACTATACAAAGTTGCAAATTTCTAATTCTAACGGTCACTCAGTTATGCTGCGGACAGACAGACAGATAGACAGACAGACAGACAGACAGACGGACGTAGCGAAAGTATAAGGGTTCCTAGTTTACTACGGAACCCTAAAATCTCGTGACGATTTAAAACATTCCTTTCAGTCGTGTTTTCTTTTATCGCCAACCTTTACTTTTTTCACACTTGTATCGTAATGTCATCATCATCATCCATCATCATCATCATATCAGCCGAAAGACACTCCACTGCTGAACATAGGCCTCTCCCAAAGATTGCCACAATGACCGATCCTGCGTTACCCGCATCCAGCGGACCCTGGGGCAAGAATATTTTTTTGTGTTTAGCGGTTAATTACGAAAACGTTAACTTGCAAAAAAAACTGTCTTTTATAACCCGAATTTCTCTTTTTTGGTGTGACTGATATGTAGGTATACCTGTACCAAATTGCAAATTTGTTATACTAACGGCCTATGAGCTATGCTACGGACAGACAGACGGACAGACGGACATGGCGAAACTATAAGGGTTCCTCGTTTACCAAGGAACCCTAAAAAGGTTGGAATTAATTTTGGGTCTATATCGTTTGGCATATTTTTTTTATTTCAAAAAATTTGTCGCATACCAACTTTACGCCGAAAAATGAATGGCCCAAACATTGTTGCACATATTTTTGTGTTGCCGAAATTGTTGATCCTAACTTGGTTGTTCCTAACTATCGTTTGTCCTAATGATTTTCGTGTTTAATGTGTATGTATCGAATAATAATTTTGCATAATTGTGATGATCCTACTATTTAATGTACTAAAACTAACTACCTTTAAAAAAATATTTTCCTTAAACTTAGCCCTCCCTTAAACCACCTAACCCTGTTGTCCAAAGAATTTTAGTCATCAGTACCGATACGGACCTAGGAACCGGTCGACGAAGCCCCGCTGCACGCGACTTCTATTCCTGATCTAAGGGATAAAAGGTACCTAACGAACCTATCCAGGTTAGAGTAGGGGAGGTACAGATTCATTATTTTCTAATACACGGGGCTTCGCCCCTGAGCTCCCCTTGTGGGGCGCTTCGCTCTCCCGTCGCCCCTTTTTCGGGTTTACAAGAATGAGGATGGGTAAACAATTGATTAAAAATACTTAAGTATTTTATAGACTACGCCTTTCACTCCGCCCTATCCTAGAAACCTAACCATTCCAAGTCGGTTTTACCCTGGCTTATTACTTGAACATTATTTTAAACCATTCACCATGGGTACCAGGCGACGACCATATTGTTAATATGCTTTCCTCAATGAAATTTCAGACATAACAATTGTAGGCGCAAAGAAAATTGACAGTTGAGCAGTAGGAAAAACAATATTAATCACAATGAACATTATGATTATTAAGCTTTAGGTAATTCGACGTTCGAGTAATCAATATTAGGATAAATATAGTGTAGGTGTTTTGAATGTGTACGCGCAAAATAAAGTAGGCTAAACGAGTGTATGCCATTTAACACTATGCCAAACATTCTCGGCCAAAAAATTTTAGGACAATCGACGTTATACAACACGACAGGCACCCCTTAATTTTATCTTAAAAATATACTCTTCAGACAAAGTTTCGGTTCAAAGACATTTTTTTTTGTACACTTGTATGACGATGAACACTGTCACTGCGTCGAAAGTGTTAAAAGGGATAAATATTAAAAAAAAAAACAGAAATCGATTGTCTTATTTTTTAATTAGCAGTTGGAATACGACGTATCAAGTCGCTATCTTTCAAATCACAAGATTTCCATACAAACTTTCAACTACCTTTTAACCACTTTAGGGTTTAAATTTTATAAAATGGTTTCTTATTTTGTATACAAATAAGTATATAAGTAACCTTCTGTAAAAATGCCATCTTTCTAGCCCTAGTAATTTACACTAAATTTAAAATCTACCTTAGTCTCCTTAAACAAAATCTACAGCCCTACTTAACCCTCTCAATCATGAAATTTCCCTACTCTCTGATATATTATTGCTTTTTTAGTATTTTACTTAGTAAATCTCCTACAATGTTTTAGGTATCCAATTGTAAATTTGCATCCCCTTGTTATAAAATACTTTTATAGGGATTATTATAGCTTTAAGTTAAACTTCAACACAATAAAAATTCTAATCCCCTTTTAACCTTTAAGAAATGATTAAATTACATTTCTTGTACCCTTGTAAAATACCTTATTAATATTAAAGTTTCAAGTTTCTAAATTAAAATGATCCCACCTTTGCACTCTTATCTTACCAGAAAAAACAGCTTATACACGAAGTTTGACATTGTCATTCAAATGAACAATAAGTTGAGTCTCTAATTGTTTACATTTATTTTTACCAATGTATAAAATACGCAATAGAATGTCGAATTTACCATTTTTGAAGTTACCTACCAACCACGTTAAGTTAGTTGTCAGCCTCCGTAGCCTAGTTGGTAGTGACAGTGACCCTGCCTACGAAGCTGGAGGTTCCGGGTTCGAATCCCGGCGAGGGCATTCTTTGTGTAGTTATTTATCACAAATGTTTGTTCCTTGGTCATGGCTGTCTATGTATTTAAGTATCTATATGTATCTAACTATTATATATTATATATCGTCGCCTGGTACCCACATTACAAGCCTTAATTGAGCTTACCGTGGGACTAGGTCGATTTGAGTAAGATGTCCCAAGATATTTATTTATTTATTTATTTTACCTACGTCACATAAACGTGTACGAGTATTTGCTCGTGCTATGATCAAAACATAGTACCTACCGAAAAAAAGCAACATTATTATTAGGTACTTTGTTTGTGCAATACGCAACACGGAAGTTACCTCTTACCTACATGTATCCTAGGTATCTAATGTAGGCACGAGGTTAAATAAAAACATCAAAATTTATGCAAGGTACTACATCATTTTGGCGTAAAGGTGCGTTCAAACTAAAAGAGCATTCGCTGTTCTAACCTCCCACTCTACGAAATTCGATCGGTACACAAAACGTGATTGGTTGATTTCGTAGATCGGGCGCTAGAATAGCGAATGCTCTTTTGGTTTAAACGCACCATTACTATTAAGAACAGGAATTCCCTCGGTTCACCAAGGAGCAGTTCATGACAACCTTCGTTATCCTTCTGCCACTGACGACAACGACTGCGACTGGTCTGGTGACGTGATATGATTAAATCTTGTTATCCACATTGTAATCCACACTCCTTTTTTTTAACTTTAGAACAACCTGTATATTAGCTGCTCCTGAGGTAATAAAAAACCGGCCAAGAGCATGTCGGCCCATGCTAGGGTTCCGTAGTTTTCGGATATCTCTGAAAATATTGACTTTAGAAAAAAACTTTGTTTGAAAATCCCTTATTTTTTTCAAAGACCTCTTCAACGATATTCCACACGATAAGATTACAGCAAATAAAAAAATCATTCACACTTCACCAGCTTTTTTCTAATGTTTATTTTACCACTTTGTCGGCATAATTAATATGTATATCTGTACCAAATTGCAGATTTCTAGTACTAACGGCCACTGAGCTATGCTGCGGACAGACAGACGGACAGAGCAAAACTATAAGGGTAGTGTACTACGAAACTCTAAAAAGGTACAATAGTATGAAACCTCTTTTAAAGAGTAGCTTACATAATTACTCTACATTTATCCGTTCCCTTAATTCCTTAACGGTTAAGGGACCTACCATCTAACCTGGTCTTTGTCAAAAACATGCTCCATAACTTACACAATCAATCAGAAATATCTGCCAAAAGTGAAACACGTGTCGTTAAGGAGTTCCGTTCTCGTCTTTATCAGCAGTTCCACCTACTCACATTACAACGCATAAATGAAAATGCTTGATGTGTAAATGATAATACAGTATCCTAAGGTTTGATGAAGTCCCCCGTTTCCTAAGGAAAGACCCCATCAAAACTCGTATTTGACAATAACTTACACGCGACCATCTTCATTGTTTAAAATGCATAACCAGTTACATACATACAAAACACCAAAGTGTTCCGAAGTTCCGTTCTAGCCTTCATCGGCAGTTCCACATCCCTAAGTAAGGAATTATCACTTTTTGAAGGAAAATGGATGATTGGTTGGGTTGATAAATCTCAAACCGGTTTTATGTGTGCAACAACATCACTATCAACATCATCGTCATCATTAACAACCTATATCAATACACTGCTAGACAAAGGCCTCTCCTATTACTTATGCGTATGGATGCATTAGGAGGTAAATGTAAATCGCCACTTCAATCCCTTTTTCGACTCTTGTGACACCCGCGGGAAGAATTGGGGTGGTGACAAATGTATTCTTACTGCCGTCACCACACGGTATTTGTGTAGGTACATAAACTATTTATCAGTAAATACTACTTACTTATATATAAAAAAATGTAAAGATTACTTACCACCACTTTACCACTCTTTCATCATCATCATCATCTCAGCCATAAGACGTCCACTGCTGAACATAGGCCTCCCCTCTGGACCTCCACATGTACCGGTTAGATGCGACCTGCATCCAGCGGTACCACTCTTTACGTCCTGCTTAATATAGACTCTGAAACAACCAGTAATATGTCAAACGTTTATCTACTAAAAGTAACATCTCAGAAAATGAGAGAAATTGTCTCAGTTCAGTGGATAAAAATCTAAATGGTACACTATGAACGACTAGTATTAAAACTCTAAATGTCATACGAATAAATTTAACTGAGGGATCGAAACCGATGTTTACACTCACCACATTATTGTAAGATTTATTTTATTATATTTCAAGTATAATCAACAAGAAGAAAAAATATAGTAATACGTTACTATATTTTTTGAAACCGCAATGACATCTGTTGTTTTTTTTTCGTTGCCTAGCAACCGGGTCGTAATTGTACCTATAGGGCGGCTGGATTTAAAAAATTGCAAATAGGTGAATAGTGGTGTTCGCTTTATATCTTATATAAATATAAGCGTTTTTACTAAACTTCTCAAAAATAATATAAACACTACAAGCTCACTTTATTCCACGGATACATATTAATACCATATTCAACCAATATTTCTCCAGTTGACAAACAAAACTAACAAAAATAACAAATACGTACACGAAATAAAGCTCGTACCTATCTCAGTTCCGATTCAATACTGACGATACGAGGTTGCTAAGAGGAGTGACAGTTTTGGCTAGCAGACAAAAGTGAAAAATGTATACCCAGCAGTGATAAATTTATGCGTATTGTCTAATATTCAAATTGTTATTATACACAAGAATAAAGAAAATACAAATAAATAATTAGGAATGTATTGCAATCTACGAATTTAAACTAGTAGGTATACCTTTTGTGTCCGTATTGATAGAGTCCTGTGCCACTCAGCGAATCCTTCAGTATTTAAAAGTATCAATAAAGCGTACGTGCCATTTCTAGAAAGAGAATATAAGTATAATATATAAATCATTCTAGTTTCAAACCAAAAACCAATAAGTTACGTTTCCGAACTTATTTATATGCAGTTCAGCTTATTTTGTGTGCCGTAGCCGCAGTTTCCATGATACACTTTGTAGTTCGCGAGGATCTGGTTTTTACTGTTATACTGTAAGTATCATCATCAGCAATGTTAGTTCACTGCTGGACGTAGGCCTCTCCTATTAACTATGCGTATAGACGCATTAGGAGGTAAATACCCATAATCGCCACGCTGGGCAAGCGGATTGGCGATCGCAGTAATGTGTCCACTAGGATGACGCTGCTGCCCATCATCAATTTTGTAGAATGGTCAGTGACACTTCAATCCCTTAGTCGACTCTTACGACACCCGCAGGAGTTGGGGTGGTGACAAATGTATTCTTACTGCCGTCACCACACGGCGTACGACTGTAAGTATAACTTATTATAATAAATAAAAAATAATATACATAATATTTTCTTCAGTTACCGCGAGGATTACACATGAAATAAAACTATGAAAACAGTCATCCGCAGACCACGAAACCTGTAAAGTGTTCGAAACGTCGGAAAGAGGTTAAAATTAGCGAATTTATCCTTTTTCATGTTTTTATTTCAAAATTAATTTACTTTCAATATTGAATGTACTGAGAAGATGCGGGTACAATACTTTCTTACCAAGAAATCGCGGCCGCAGAAATCGCGGTGGCGATGAGCACAGATTTTATTCCACAAATCAACCATTAAATTAAAGACTCGAATCACTTTGAATATGTATACCTACTAACATAACAAACATATTCTATCTTTCTTATTATTATTATAACTAAATTGACATCCTATCGTTTTGACTTATAGCCGTCACATGTGTTTTCAAATGACGTATTTTGTTGCCAGAGTACAGAAAATAAACTCCATTACACCAAATCGTATCCGTAAACTTTTTCATTTTTAATCGTTTTTGCGAATGTAACTTATACGTGTTCGGTAGTATTGAGTTTTATTTTGAATCAGTTGTTATAGTTTTCTTGTGTTCCTTCATAAAAATAACAAGAAACTTAAATAAACGATTGGGTTCGAAAGAATTTCTTCGTTCTAATTTTCCCTACTTATTTAAAGACACTTTGAGTACTGGCATCCCTTGACGTGTATGTATATGATTTTATGTCATTTTCAATGTCAAAAAGAGCTGTCAACGGGAGCGATTTGGCGTGCGTCCGACCTCGAGGAGGCGCTCGCGCCATCTGAGTCAAAAGAGAATTTTGACTCGTGTCGCCATTTGTATGGAGAATATACGTAATTTTAAATTAAGGATTAAATTTCTCCGTTGTCTTTATGAGGAAAAATATGAATATGCCCTGATGCACTAATTCAGTTATCTGGCTTTTAAATTAACATGAATATTTTATGCCCGTAATAGAAAAATATGCATTGCGTCGTGTTCGAAAAATATGCAATTTTTTCAATTTTCGGTACATTTAGAGCCAATTTCTAGGAAATCCATGTAAATATAAAATATAATATCAATTGGAGCCTCTGCACCGGTTCTTTCTGAATAAGCTCATGTAAGAAATGTGTTTGTAGAGTTATATTTACTTAACAAATTCTTTGTTCGAAAATAGGTCTAAAACGCCAAAATCGGGAATCCGACCCTTAATGTGAAAAAACTTTTGTTAGGTACCTACACAGCTGCACTGTACACTGTTAAAGAAAAAAAAAACCTACTTAAGTTACTCTTTAGATAGTAAAATTGCGGACCAACTAACCGGCCAAAAACATGTCGGGCCATGCTAATTGTAGGGATCCGTAGTAATTCAAAAACGGCTGGGCCGATTACGTTCGAAATAGTTTTATTTTAAAGTATTCTATAAGCCCACTATTCATGATTTTTTTCATGGACCTATGGATCAAAAGTTAAAGGGGGGGGGGGGGGGCACAATATTTTTTTCTTCTGGCGCGATTATCTTCGAAAATATTGACTTTAGAAAAAAAAACAATATTTTAAGACCCTTATTTAAGACCCTTATTCTTTGTAAGAGACTTATTTAATGATACCCCACACTATGGGATTACAGCAAATAAAAAAATACCGCCACTTCACCAGTTGAGGAGGTACCCGAAAAAAAATTTTCTGATTTTTATTGTGCCACTTTGTTGGCATAATTAATATGTATACCTGTACCAAATTGCAGATTTCTAGTATTAACGGCTACTGAGCTATGCTGAGGATAGACGGACGGACGGACGGACGGACGGACAGACGGACACGGCGAAACTATAAGGGTTCCGTTTTCCCCACTTTTTGAGATCCCGAATATTTTGAGTAACTAATGCTTAAAAGACTTTATAATTACAGTTAAATACTTATAAATCTATATATACGTATAGTGTGGGTTTTTAGCCTGAAATGCGACTTTGCCGTAAATTAATTAATACGTAGAAAGAGACCCTTACTCAGAATTGTAAATTATTCAAAAGGGAATACCATGAAAAAAATAACGCTTGTAGGTTTCATTTCATTAATTACCTAATCATTAACAAGTCTCATTTTGGCAACAAGCTTATTTTGAACATACGGCTTAAATCTATGTAAATAAGTAGTGTGCGTACTTTGTAGATAAGTATACGGTTTGTTACGATTTTGCGGGGTTTTGTGAAAACGGGTAATAATACTAATAATATACATTACTAGCAATCGTCATGTATATGTAAAGATGCTATATAATTATTTTTTCACAAACATGCAATGAAATATTGTCTTTACGTTCCTTAAAATGGGCTGGGAAATATCGCTTTTTGGGCGCAACAACTCGAGAGGACTGTAAAGGGATTTTATATTATTTTTTAGGCCTAGGCCTGCAAAGTAACTTTTTTTAATTTCGACAACACTGTCATTTTTTTTGTATTTCTTTGTTTGTTTGAGACAAGCACTATACAGGCGTGAAAACGGATTCCCGGCCTCGTATCCCTATCCGGCCTCGCTCGCACGCTCGCTCGGCTGTATACAGGGTGATTCTTGGGTCATGAGCAGGAATGAACAGGCTACTACGGACGGTCATGATGATCAACTTTCACTACGGCGGTAGCCAAAAAATATCGAAAAAAATACTCCTTGATTGGTAGTTAAGTATCAATTAACTCATAATTAAGAGATTTTTTATGCAATTTCTTGGTTGTCTCCGAAGTAAAAGTTGCTCAGCGTAACCGTCCCTAGTACCCTGTTGACTCTTGCTCATGACTCAAGAATCACCCTGTATACCCACTTGGCCGGAAATCCTTATTTTCCCGGCCTCAGATGTAATGTACTATTCCTCCTGATAGTCAAAGTAACGCGTTCACTTCTTATTTGTCAAGCACAGCACTGCGAGTGGCCGCGACTTTCCCGAGATAATTAATGGTTAATTTTCAAGTACATTGCACGCAAAAAATAGTGGAAAATATCAGCCTCCGTAGCCTATTTGGTAGTGATCCTGCCTACGAAGCTAGAGGTTCCGGGTTCGAATCCCGGCGAGGGCATTATTTGTGTATTTATTTATCACAAATTTGTTCCTTGCCTGGTACCGCCTGGTACCCACATCACAAACCTTAATTGAGCTTCCCTTGGGACTAGGTCGATTTGTTTAAGATGTCCCAAGATATTTATTTTATTTTATTATCGAATGATCCGTTCTTTAATACAAAATAACTAAGATTAACGCATTCGTTTCATAAGCTATTTTAAAACTGTTTACTCTCATAAAGAAGCAGCGCCCAGGTGACTATCAAAAGCACTGGTTTCACCTTACTTGCGTCAGAGTATCTTATATTTTCTTTTGTCATATTTGTATAAGACGATCGAAACAGGGTTACATAAAATATAATGGCAATTCTTGAAATGTAACCCTTATCACGTAGAGACATCTGGACTATTTATTTAGTTCCATAATTATACTCAGATCGTAAAAGGAATTTATCAATACGTAGAAAAAGACTTAGGTTTGTCCTTACTATGACTTTGTCACGGTAGACGGTAGCGTTTATGTGTAATATATTTGTTTCGCTCGCACATATATAGAATATAATAAAATAGAATAGAACTTTATTCAGAACGCTTAATTTAAACTTAACTTAATTACAATGACAGTGGTACACATTTATAAAGCGTATCTGAAAAGGTCCACACTCAGCTTCATGCCGAGAGACCCTTGAGGACCCTGGCACTGGTCTTCCGTGGGGACCCTTCCGAGAGAGCGCAACTACAAGCTACACATAATAAATATTTGATCTAAGTTTATACTTTTAACTTAAATACGTATAGTGAAACTTTGAAGCTATTGACCCGTAACAGTAATTGTCTCACAAAAGGTACACAACCACAAAAACAAAATAATGAAGATTGGCGTAATCATGTCATTGTTCATAAATTGGTATATTTTATTAACCTATCCATATCCTATATCAGAATGAGTGGGATAGAGTGAGCAGACCCTAACACTTCCGGCACATAAAATCGTTATAAGAATACTTGTCTTGTTTTCCTCTCGCCGAAGTGCAAATATATGCTCTTTCAATGTCTCAAAGATGTCGACAGCTTGACGTGCATTAGTTTACATCGTCGCATTTTTAGAATGTATATCACGCTTGATAATGTCGACATAAATGAAGCATAAATATGTACATGCACACACGACTTTAATAAAATACTTAGCGACTCAAATGATTCACGATTGCCCGTCATGTTTCGCCATTGGGTCAAAATAAAATTAAGTTGAAATTACTGTAAACATTACTTAACATTATAACAAAATTGTATCTAGCGTACCTATATCCACTTAGTTAATTTTACCCATCTATAATTATATAAGGGAGTCTCCTCTGCCATCAAACTGCCCTGCAGTTTGGCAGACTTGTTATTGTAAAATAAGGGTTAGTTATTCCGTGAATAAATGATTTATTTATTTTTTATTTAATTCTTTTCGTTGTATTATTTTGGGTCCCGAAAAAACGTGACGCAGTGGTGATTTTTGTATGAGATGATGTTTTGTTTTCAATTTCTGACGTATAAATTAAAATCTAGCGTGAAAAAGAACTGGAAACACGGAATACAAGTGCACCGGATTTTTTTTATATACTGAGTCGAAAGAGCAACTAAAAGCGTGACAGACTGGTATGAAACAAGACAACGAAAATAATTTTGACCCCATTAATAGAATCCTTGTTAGGAGTACCCTCATAGTAACATTTTCAAAAAGCAGGTCAACACAATCAGTCCAGTACCTGGGCAATTTCATGCAAGATTAGAGTATAATGAAAGTGACCAATTTCTCGCATGTTTATTTATTAATTGTGCAAATTTTCTGTTATTATGTCTAGATATAAAATAGTACATTACGACACAAGTGCGAAAAACATGAAATTCGAAACGAGTGGCGATGTTTTAAATTGACACGAGTTACGAATTTCTCGAAGGCCGTTTTTAGTACAGATGGCCCTCTGAAGTTTTGGAACTGACGTAAAATGAGCCACTTCTTGCACTAGCGCCTAAAAAAGGCACCATACGAGTATGGACTAAAAGTAATACTAAGGGCTTGTCCATTAATCACGTCATGCGATTTTGGCCTATTTTAAACCCTCCCATCCCCCATGGTGATACTTGGTGATATTTTCAGGACCCCCCCCACCCCCTACCCAATATGACGTGTATTTTTTTTCCAACTTACCTAAGTAATCCTTTTATTAGCAAGTTATTAAGCACACGTTATGGGAAAAACTTTTTTGCAATCTACGAGGTAAATGTCCGCGAAATTTTAAAACTCATTTCGGGATTTGACATCTGGTTATGTTCAAAAGAAGTATGCTGTTCAGCAGGGAGTAACAAAAAATTACACGTGATTTTTCCGATGACCCCCCTCCCCTAATGGTGATAATTGGTGATTTTTTGTTGACCCCCCCCCCCCCCCCCCTCTTCCTATACAGTATGACGTGATTAATGGACAAGCCCTTATCCAAAAAACAGTGTAATACTTAACTGGATCATAAGTTAAAATAGCAGACAATCAAATGGTCACTTTCATTACAGTTACATGGATGGACCCACGTAGTAATTTAGATAACGCAATTCTCTCTCTACAGGCTATCAAACTTTGAAATTAAATTAGTTATTTTCAAACAATTTTGTTCTATAAATCTCCCCGACCTTTTAATGCAATATTCGAAGATGCCTATATTCGAAGTTGTTTAATGGACCGTCAGCATTCGTGATCTTTGTCAATATTCGGGATTTAATTCGTTGTTTGTCATCTGAATTGGAAAACATAGTTATGAATAAATGTTTGAAATATAGCTGCATACTTCTAAGAATTATAAAATTCAATACTGAGATATATGCATGAGTTTCGTGGTACCTGAAACGAGTAGGTTTTAATAAATGAAACTAAGCACTACGATATATTAAAATACCAAACACTCACTCTTTTTCTTAATCTTTGATTAAAAATTATGCGTCTTTGATTAAAAAAAGGGCGTCTTTGATTAAAAAGTGTGCGTCAAGTATTTGTTAGTTTGTAAGTTAAATTATTGTAAGTATAAGCTTTTGTAATTTTAAAATGGAAATAAAAATGTTTGAATTGTAAAAAAAACACTCACTTTAATTAATAATAAATACCGTCTAATTGTTTATTACTGCCTCCGTCATTGCGCTATACCTAATTACTTTGTGAATTCGAATAAAATCTTCACGCTTCATTGTGAGTAGATACCGTAAAACCACCTAACTAGTTATAGTCCAATTGCTACCAACAATGGTCCAAAACGTAATCGAGTACCTATCTTCCATTAGATGGATTTGTTAATCGTGCAAAATACATTAAAACTCCTCATTAATGATAAGAAAAACTTGGAAAGGGTGTTTCTATCATTTCGTGCAAATCATATGTTCGCTGAAATAAAAAATAAACTAACTCCTAAATTCATTTCAAATATTTTTTATATGTTGCGTGAGGTTCATAGGTATACTTAGCATCTAAAATAAATTCTATTATTGCAACACAAAATATATAAATAAAATATAAACATGCTAAAAAGTCATTACCATCACCGGTCAGAACCTAGATTTACAGATTTGACAGCGAATTACATAACTATTACATGTACTACTTTGGTTCAACCTCTTAATTTATATGAAGTATTTATAAGGGAATGAAAGTTTAGTGGTTTAACAGTATTAACACTGAATATTTATATCCACTGCAGCAAAAACTTTTTGTAAAAAAAATAATTTCATTACCATAAATATAGTTTGCAACAACGGAATTTGCCAATAGGCATTGCAAATGTTATTCTATACGCTGTTCCCTCTGACTGCGATCCCCACCTCAGTCGGCTAGTAAACAGTGAACAAGACGGACGTGTGCCATTTTTTTATGAAAAAATATATCGCGGTGGAGTTTTGGATTTGGTACAGTTCTTTCTCATTACCATTTGCACTGTTTTGATATAAATTTTTAAGTGTTTTATTGAACTGTGAATACTTAAATAATGAATATTCTATTCGAATGCCTAGTGAATGAATGGACCTGCAATTGCATTTATTTTTAAAGAGTTAATCTACAAAAGGTAAGGAAAAGTCATTACCATTCTTGTCATTACCGTAATTTACTGTTAACATATTAAAGAGAATGGTAATGAACTAAAAATTATGGTAATGAATTTCAGTATTAAATTCTTGCCACCATTTTATGTTAATTACCATTCTCGTTTTTTATCATGCACCTGACTGTTTAAAATAACAAGTAATATTGAAATCTACATTTTCAGTAGGTGTATCCCACATATAACAAGTTATTCATTAAAAGATTTCAAAATTCAAACTTAAACTTACGACTACGTTATTTCTTTTTTTGACCCATCATTACCAACATCGCATTTTCATTCCCATGTTCTATACGTCATTACCATTTCTTTTGGAAAAATCTTTTGTTCATAAATCGGTCAATTTTGCGTACAATTGAAAATGTATTATAGATTAATGTTTCTTTTTCGTAGGTCTTACTATTGCCACAACAAAAAAATGAAAATAAAAAATTCTCCCAAATTCTCCCGATTTGCACGAAATGATAGAAACACCCGAAAAAGCCAAAAAAATTTAAAGATTGGGACTGATGTAATGGAGTTGAAATTGTGGAGCATACTTACGAGTAGTTGCTGCATTCGATCATAGCGCATATTTGAGTGCATAAGCAAAAATGTTGGTGATTTTTGCTTATGCACCTTTACCTATACCTTTGATATCCGTTCTAGGAATTTCCTTTTCATAGAACAGAAGCACGTACGTGATGAACTGATGAAAGCAAGCCATACAATTTCGCTCGCTACTGGGCGTGCCCTCTCTGCGCTAACCTAATGAAATTCATACTTTAGTCAGATCTTCCTTTGCTAGATTGTATTTAATGTAAGTACTAAAATGCAACCTCGAAAATGTATAAGTAGTTTGTAAGAACGTGTATAGTTGGTGAAATGTAAAATACTTCACCAACTATACTATCCAACGACTGTAAATATACCTACGGCTTGCATAATATATTTATGATTTCTTAATATTATCGCTGGATATCTATATTATTGGGCATGGAATGTACTACGTATATTATACTCATACAATTTCGCTCGGTACAGAGCGTGTCATATTAAGAGCTTACTTAATGAAATGTAGATTGCATTGCTATGTAGATTGTATTTAATGAACTAAATGCAATATCGAAGTCGCATACAGCGACAATTACACTTGGGCGTTCGCCGCATGCAAACAATGTCGGTTGCCTGGCAACCTCGTACTTTGACTCGGCGACCGCATTAGGCGAACGACCTAGTGTAATTGCCGCTTAAGTAACGTAAATTAATTACTATAGTTAGTAAAAACGTATGTACGAGTAAACATGTACATATACTTAGAAATATTGAATTAGATGAAATATTTAATATGTATTCGTCAGCCTCTGTAGCCTAATTGGTACCTACTGGTTTTGCCTACGAGGCTGGAGGTTCAGGGTTGAAATTCCAGCGAGGGTATTATTTGTGTTTTTTTTTATCACAAATAATAACATGGTCGCGGCTGTACCCACATCACAAGCCTTAATTTAATTGAGCTTAACGTGGGACTAGGTCAATTTGTGTAAGATATCCGAAGATATTTGGAGGCTGACATAATTGATGATGCTAAGGAATTTACTATGTTTGTAACTATATATTATAAGCCTATTGAAGGAGGCGAGGCGTAAATGTAACATTTATGTTACAGGAAATTTAAATTTCCGCTCGTGCTTCCACACAACACAATAAAGTAAATATGCAAGCGAGTAAATACGAGTGGTGTTTGGTATATTTTCAGTTGCTGGGTACATTTTACAACTTTGAGAGATATTTGAAATGCATAAGGATTGAAGTTAAATGTACTCATTTAATGGGTATAGTTTTTTTATCACAAACTTTAGGTACATGAAAATAGGCATTGTGTTATAAACTTGCCAGCTGTTCAAGCGATTTGCTTTATTTGCATTGAAAGATTGAATCAAAGTCTTTGAAGTATTAGGTATTTAAATGTACCTCGAATTCATAATTATACAATTCTTTATTTTAATAAAATAAGTTCAATTAAATACCACATAAAATATTATCTTCATGTATTTGTAGTGAAGATATTATTTGAATAGAAGATATTTGCCGTGGCTTATGAAATCTATTACATTGTACAAAAGTAAAACACTTTTCACAAAAGTAATTCATATTTTTGTGGAACAATTGAAATTGTTTTATTCAATATTTTTCATCGTGTTTTTAAAGTAGTAATTCTACTATGTACATAAATTATACTTCAACCAAAAGGTTTTCAACCAAAGAAAAAATATCGAGTCCACCAACGCCGGAGGTAAACGTCCCAAATTAATCTTTGTCTCAATTAGCTTCAGTACAATGGCTACTGCAGTTGGTTGTGACGGTGATATAAATTCTGACGTTTCTGCCGAAGCCGGAGAAAAAAGATTTTGCACTACATCTACCGACAAATTGTTTATTCTCGCATTTTGAGTTACTTCAGTCACTTGTTACGTTATGCGTAAGTGAGAGTGCGTTATGTGAGATAAGTGGTGGAAAGAGAAAGCTGCAGAATTACAGCACTGCGCAGATACTCATCAGACTGGGATGTTCTTCGAAGGCGTAAAAGCAATTTTCGGGCCATGTGTAAGGAAAACAGCTCCAATGTACTCGAAAGACGGTCAGCACCGAGTGACGGATAAAAACGCCGTATTAAAGCGATGGGCGGAACACTTCGATGATGTTTTGAACCCTGATGCGCTTAGTGCTGACCTGTCTTATATAGATGCGCTTGAGGAACTACCAGTCTGCCAAAATCTTGATGAGCCGCCGACTTTCGAGGAGTTCGTAGAAGCAGTGAAGCGTCTTAAAAACTCGAAATCACCAGGAATGGACCAGCTACCAGCTGAAGTGTACAAGTATAGTGGACAATGTATTTTAAAAAGACTGTTTTATCTTGTCCTAAGAGTGTGGAATACTGAAGAAGTGCCTCAGAGCTGGAGAGATGCGGTAATTTGTAAGCTGTACAAAGGGAAAGGTGATGTCTCCGATTGCAGTTCTTACCGGGGTATATCGCTTCTTTCCAGTGCCGGTAAAATCCTCGCACACATTATTAACACCCGCCTAAGCGAGGTAGCCGAACAACACCTCCCTGAAAGTCAATGCGGATTTCGGCCCAGCAGGGGTACCATTGACGCCATCGCTGTTGTAAGGCTACTGCAAGAAAAAAGCCTTGAACATCAACGGCCTCTCTACATGTGCTTTGTGGACTTAGAGAAAGCTTTTGACAGAGTTCCTCGCGAGGCTCTCTGGCTTGTCTTGCAAAAATCTGGATATCCAAAGAAGTTCGTAAACCTCATTCGTCAGTTCCATGTTGGTATGAAGGCACAGGTTCAACACGAAAGTGAACTTTCTGAGGAAATCCAGATCACTATCGGAGTGAAGCAGGGATGTGTCATGGCACCCACACTCTTCGCCATATACTTCTCTGTGGTAATGAGAGACGCACTGAAAGGTTGTAGTGACCAAATACAGCTGAATGTTCGGAGTGAAAAAGGGGTTTTTGACATATCAAGGTTTCGGGCTAAGTCAAAAGTACAAAGAATCTCTATATTGGAGATATTGTACGCTGATGACGTATGCTTTATGTCCGATAGTATGGCACACCTCCAGAGCTACGTTGATGCCTTGAATCGCTCTTGTCAACTATTCGGATTAGTCATAAGTGCTTCTAAGACGCAAATTCTCAAACAACCACAGCGAGGCTTTCAAGCTGACCCAAGAGACCTGAATCTAGATGAGAAACCACTAGCGGAAGTTAGCCACTTTAAGTATCTTGGAAGCACTATCCGATGTGACAACACCTTGGCTTCAGAGATACCATCGCGCATCGCTAATGCCGCTGCCAATTTCGGACGACTTACTGATCGTGTGTGGAAGTCCCATGATCTCAAACTAGACACAAAGATCTCCGTCTATAAAGCTCTAGTCATCCCCGTCCTTTTATATGGCTCTGAGACATGATGCCTCTATAAACCAGACATTAAAAAATTAGACACTTACCATTTGCGATGTCTGAGATCGATACTTAAGATTAAATGGCAGGACCGCGTCCCCAACTCTGAGGTTCTTCACCGGTCCGGAATGCACGGCATGGAGGCGTTGTTGATGCAGCGTCAGCTCAGATGGTGTGGGCATGTTCTGCGAATGGGTGACCAGCGTTTGCCTAAAGCTATACTCTACTCTGAGCTGGCGGCTGGTAAGAGGAAGCATGGTGGTCAGTACCTGCGTTATAAGGACGTATTAAAACGCAACCTTAAAGCGTGTGACATTCCACCCGAGCATTGGGAAGAATTGGCGTCCATGAGACCAGAATGGCGCAAAAGTGTTTGCGAAGGTGTAGCCTTATTTGAAGGAACTCGTCTTGAACACCTGGACGCAAAACGCCACCTACGGAAGACGCGACCTAAACCTTCCTACGCCTACACGTATGACGACCAGGGTCGGCTCCACTGCGCACAATGCAACCGGTTTTTTAAAACTAAATTCGGTTTTGCGAGCCACATACGTGCTCATCTAAGAAAAATGTGAGGGTCGCCGTTGTCGGTCACGACAAGGAGGACTATATATATATACGTTATGCGTAGGGATGATAATGCCATGGATAGACTTGTTGTCCAGGGCAGAGTGAACGGAACAAGATATTATCAAACCGCGATTAGAATGGGATTCGAAAGTACTGTTGACACAACAGTGTATAAGTCAATCTAGGATATCGACACTGGAAATTTCAAATGTCGTAAGGGACAAAGGTCCACTTTTCAGGAGAGCCAAAAAACAAAAACCAAAATTAAAAAAAATCGTAACTTGTTACATATTCATCCGAATTACATGGTTATTATATACATAACTACGAAAAAGCTTTATCTTCAACCGACAATTAGGTATATATTTCTAAACTCAATAGTTTCGGAGATAGTGTCCCTTACGCCAGAAATTTACTAGACACATGTCCCTTACGCCCCCAAAAATTTCTAGTATTTTTATGGAAATCTGTTACGACAAAAAAGAAAACACTACCTCTTTGTCGTAACTGTCAAATAACACGCTACATTACAACTATTTTCTGTTGTAAAGTCATTCTAGTTTCCAGATTAATTGAAGTAAGTAGCGTAAAAATGCAAGAAAACATAAAGTTGTGTACTTACAATTGTAATATTTTCATAGACAGAGATCAATTTCACGTGTAATTTATTATATTTTAGATAACCAGTTACAATTTATAGGAAATAAAACCAAACATGTTAAGTATGTATATATTTTAGTCAGCTTAGTGTTGTGAAAAGAAGAAAACATATATCTAAAAATTGCTTTGAGAGCAACCTGAGCCCGAAACAAAAACATATATTAAGAAAAAAATTCTAGATAAGTAATCTAACTGCCTCCGCGAAGATCTATGACCCTTTTTTATAATACTCGTGCTATTCAGACGTGCGGTCAAAGGAACTATCGAATCCTTAGGGAACGAACCACTGACTGAAAACCTACATTTGTAGCCCAAAAAATGGTTAAGGAGCGCTGAGTTAGTGCAAGCCATTCAAATCGACTGGAAATTATGAAGTGTTTCCTACATTATCAAAACGAAATCAAGGCGTCCTCCTTCCACACCTGGCCAATATTTCGGGCAAGCATTGCATTGGGGTTTATACTGAGAAAATGGACTAGTGTCAAGGTACACTTTATACCAAAAAGCAGGAAACACGAGTATAGATAATACTCGTTCTAAGTCCTTCAAACCTATTAGTCTAACATCTTTATTTCTTTCACTACTTGGTGGTAAGATCGCTAAGTCTAAATCAACATGTTTACCAAAAACTACCCCACTTGACCTGGTTACAAGGTCCATAAAAGTAAGTAAGTTAGTAAGTAATTCTTTACTGTACCAGTAAGAAAATAACAGAAAGAAACAAAATAAAAAGAAACTAAGCACGCGATACAGGTTACCAAAGCGGCGGTAAAGTCTAGAGAATAAGCAAACAGGTCGGTGTGAATTCCTTGATGTCGAAGGTGCTTTCGATAATAAGCTCACAGAAACCATCCTTAGTGCAATTAAATCAAAGGGATGAAACCACGACTATATGGGTCCGAAGAGTGCTCTCTAACAGAATAGCTACTCCAACCCTCAACATAACTGAGTATGAATTTCACACAACGACAGGGTGTTCTCAGTGTTTGAACAGCGTGCAAAAACCAACTTGAAAGCCTGGGCTTTCGGGAATAAAACAAGCACATCGAATGTGGCTTCACCAGTCGAAATACCCTCAAGATACAAATGGATCAACGACCAGAATGATTGTCGAAAATGGCACCACAGGTACAAGTAGGTGAGAGGCCTAAGGTCAGGGTTTGCGCCAGCACGAGCAAAATGGCCTTCATTTTCTAGACAGAAGTCAATATTATGACGATTTTCGCGCATAAATATTACATTGTGTGGAAATCAATTTGGCCAGAAACCTAAAAACCAATATTATCTATTATCTACATCAACTCAAACAGTCAAGCTGCGATGCTCTCACTAGATTGTCCCTCAAGCACAACTCTAATCCAGTGCTCCAAAAATAAATTAAACGCCCTTGACTTTAATGAAGTTACACTTAGAAGGGAATTAGGATATTCCAATATTGTTGGATACGAAACAGCAGATGAATTTTCCGGAAAGAACGGCAACACACGCATTGTCAGCCCAGAGCCTTTCTATGGAATCACCAAACCAGCGCCATATTCTCTGCTGAACAAACTAGATATGATAAGATAAGATAAGAGCAATCGCACAGTTGAAGTCCATCAAAGTAACTCTCACTCGTAAGCTCTTATCCAAGGGTTCAATAACAGAAAACAATAAAGAGCTACTTGAGCTCAAAAGTAACAAAGCCTGTGAAGAATCGAGAATCCTAACTATTAACATATTTATAACAATCATGGGTAAGAAACAAGATGCAATATGTAGCTTCTGCCAAAAATCAGAGCAAACTACTGTGCAACGTTGCAACATATTGATTTAAACTATCAATTAATCTACTATGGACCTCCTCCTCCTCTGTTTCTGCAGACCACAAATGCATAAAAGAAGTATTCACCTAGGCAGACCTTATGATGTACACAAAATTGCAGCCTTCAGAATCTGGAATGTTCTGGCCTCGGCAAAAATCAGTAATGACTTATAAAAAGGGCTGCGACAAAATATCATAACTGCTCGGCGCGGCAGATATTAGACCAAAACAACAATAATAAAGATGATAATATGAAAGATGTCCGGACCTTACTACTATAGCCCTATCTCTGACCCATGCAATGATCATAGCTCATTACACTTTTCAATAGCCTGCTGAGAGTGGTTCACGGTTCACGTGTACTACAGAGTAAATTTCTCGAATTGGCAAAAGACAGCTAATTATAAATAAGCCCATGATTCCCAGGGAGATAATAATAAGATTGGGGCAGCTTGTGGCGAGCTGTTCGGCAATAGCGACATCGTCTCAGGCATGTTTTCGTCGGTCGGAGTGGAATCCAAGAAGAACTGTAGGACTCTGTTTGCCTTGATTGGCCGTTGGCCGTCCAGAGAGGAATCGTTAGCGCGATGTATATGCTCCAGGAGTGGAAGTGGAAATGTGAGTGAGTCGCTTGTCGATGCAGTATCTATGTGGTAGTAAAAATACTGCTCTACCCTCACCCCTCTTCCTGAGACGCCCTGGGTCAAGTCGCGCCGGCACTGTTGCAAGTGCTATAAGAAACTAAACAAAATGTTATAACGTACACAAAAAAACTTTCAAGATTTTTAATATCATCTTTTTTAAGGCGTAACTCTCATTCATGTACTGTATTTAATGTAGTAACGTATACTTTTAATAATTAAAAGGTGAGTTAAGACATCAAACTTTAAAATTATTTTGATTTATATGTACTTACGACTCAGTTTATTAAGAGAATAGAGCCATACTATCTTCGAAATTGTGTTGTAACGTACAAAAGCCTAAAATATTTGTCCCTTACGCCATTGTGATTACAAAGTTTCGTATTTATTTCATCTGATAGAATGTCGTAAAGGCACCTTCTTTTGCTGTACTAACTAACCACATAGGGATTTATGAATAAGAAGGATATACTACGTTGAAAATGGAAACGTTATCCCTTCAAGTAAAAAAATTGACCCATACAACATTTTTTTTAAAGCAATATGAAGTTACGACAAAATTAATTCACTTCATAACTTCTTTATTTGAAGCGATATCAAAAATTTAATTATACAGATCGATAGAGAATTTTTTTCTGAGTTCTATGCAATTCAAAGTGTACTTACGACAAAATGTCCCTTACGACATTTGAAATTTCCAGTGTCGATATATTCATATATATAGATTAATAATAGCCATCAAATAAATCATTTATTAACAAAAATATAGTAACATAAAGGATAATTTAAAAGTAAATAAATAAATAAATAGTTATCACGCAAGCACTGATGGAGATATTAGGTACTCTAGTCAGGTAAAGGAAAGATTGGGTAGAGCTGCGCCATCGTTTAGGCCAAAAAACTTTTTGAAGGAGTTAAATTTGTGGCGCGTACCCCGAATACACATGC
The DNA here is from genome assembly GCA_025490895.1 of Thaumatotibia leucotreta. Taxonomy (NCBI): domain Eukaryota; kingdom Metazoa; phylum Arthropoda; class Insecta; order Lepidoptera; family Tortricidae; genus Thaumatotibia; species Thaumatotibia leucotreta. The sequence continues at coordinate 7,604 of JALPQI010012775.1, read as the reverse complement.
TTGTAGCACGGAGTATGGAAATTATAATTTTCGATCTAAGCCAGCCCATTACTACGCTGAGGGATCTGTCCTAACGATCAGCGATTGCTTCGCCGAGATGTTTCACGAAAGCGGACATCTGAGGTGCGAATGTTACGAATGAATCCACGGATGTTACAAGGGGAGTAAATGTCGCATGCCGTTTTTCACAAGAGTTCAAATATTTTCGTTTCTTTTCCTCTTCGGCGGATTTAAGTACGGCTGCTACCGGACGTGAGATGTAAGATGGAGTATAGATAGATATAGATTAATAATGCACTACATCTTGAAACAGTTTTTAAAACTCTTTTCTTGGTAAATGTTGTGTCCACAGTACCTTCGAATCCCTTTATGATTCCGGTTTGATAATCCAAAGGACGCTCCCCTGCTGATGGACCGATCAGATCAAGATTCTCACCGAGTGCCCCCTGAAGCAGTATGTACGAAATGCCTCAGAGAGAGATGGTGGGAAACAGTACAAAGAGCTGTTAAACGGCATGCACGACAACGACTTGGGACCGGAACGGTATTTGAAAACCTAGATAGATAATCAATATTTTTGTAATTTACAAATTCGTATCTCTAAATTAAGTACTCCATTAACGTAGAATTTATGTACCGAAGAACGACAAAGAACGAAAAAATAACTGTTCTTTTATGTGGAGAAGATACCGGTATCCAGTCCCAGACCACGACTGATCTGACAAGAGTATACGACTAAGACGAAGAAGACTACAAACTACTTACTATGACTTTAATTCACATTGCATGTGCTTCGAATCTTTAAAGCACTTGTATTTTACGCAATACGCAAATATTAGGATTATCCCTCCTGCTCCTTGATATAGACGGCTAAATTTACAATTATAATTATAAATGCGAATATACTGTAAAGCGAAATCAAGACGCTTGATTAGGTATTATTTAATAATTTCAGTTCAAAATTAATTACATGATAGATATTACATTAAATTAGAGAACAAAATGAATGTAAGCTCTCTAGTCCGTAGGTATTGTATTGGTCATACTTTGTCGTTGAAGCAGCAAATTGGCTACTTACTCATAGATTTCATTAAGATGAGTCTGAGGAACCCAAACTTGATTGGGTTTCGGGCATTTATCCGATCGTTTCAACCGATATATTGGTATCCAAAAAATATTATTTTTTTGTTCCCACTTGATGAAGCCTGCGCTGTGGATTTGAGACTTGTTATTGATTCTTTATGAGGTTGATAAATAAATGTATATTTTATGTATCCAAAAAATATGAGATATCTACGGAAATCGGGTAATAATGATGCCACCAAAGTCACTGCGGTTGAAACGCTCGGAGAAATGCCCTTTCGTCGTTTCGTCCCCGAGTAGTGTTGTAACTTACCAAAAACGGTATACGGAATACTCCTAAATGGTAACTTTCCCTATAGTACATTGGGATTTTACCGAGAACGGCCCATCTCTATTAAAAAGTTTATTTGGCCACCTTCCGGCTCATCTTCAGATCAGGCTTCCGTCACACTCGGTTAATATTAAACATATTTAATTAAGACCAATGGGATTGGACCATGCAAGAAATAAAACGGATAGGGGTGAAGACACATTTATCAGCATGCGTACGCATTTTGTCTATAGAAAATGTCAGCTTAGTATGGGACCGCATCCAGCTTTCCGCACGCGTAGACTAGACAAAATGCGTACGCATGCTGATAAATGTGTCTTTGCCCTAGACCGAATCAGAAACTCCACGCTGCGCTTCAAAATCCGTATTGCTGATGTTGGAGCCAAGTTGAAATGGAGCCGGGTCGGCCATGTCTGCCGCATGCACTTAGGTAGGTAGTCACGGATTGGGAGTCGCATGACAAGTGAGTAGAGGGCAGACACCCAGAAGGAGGTGGCGGGACGACCTGGGGGGCTACAACGATCTACTAATGCGATTCAGTTGTTCATAGTCAGTGTTAGTTCCATAGAATAACTGTCAAAAACTGACCAGTAGAACCTAAACGAAATCGCATTTAAGAGATCATGGTAGCCGCCCCCCCACCGGGCGTGTATCTGATGGAGACTAAGGGGAAGGCATGTGCCCAGCAATGCGACACTGTTTAAGTTTTAATACCAATAATAATATTTAATTCATAAGGCAAAGGTAAGATCTAGCTTTAAGCTCATACTTTTCGTAACATCACTACAAATGTAATTCCAAGCTATTATTCTATTCTATAACATCCTGTAGACATTATGTAGTATTTACAGTACCTAGGTATAGGTACCTACTCTAATGACCAACCATCAGTACTTATTTACATATTTCGGCACCTCTGTTCTTTAATTAGCACAAAACTTGGACGGGTCTTTAAACAAAAGTTTTCGTTTTGTTGGACCCAAAACTCCCAGATGTGTATGTGAAATGAAAGGTATTTGGTAATTTCGAGTTATTTGGCAAAGCTAATGTGTACCCAAGGTTAAACTTTACCTTCACAGGAGTCTTGTTGGTGTTATTAGCTTTTTTATTTAGTACCTACCTTAAGAATATAATCACTTCGTCCCTCTTCGTCCTGAACCTCTGTTTTCATAATTTCATTCGCTAAAACCTATTTTTCAGACAACACAAAAATGTTTACCGTTTTCGTAGCCAGTTGTAAATTGTCGTTACACTGGAAATACCTAGGTACTTTGTTTTGGCTGTTTAGTGATACCCTCTTTACCCTAGGCTACCCTAATCCTATATCAACAATCCAACATTACCAATTTTATGAGGTTACGATTAGAAACAACAATTTACCTTGAAAATTGTCACTCCGACCAAAATTAGACTCGGTGCTTAAAAATAGACGCAGTAGCTTTGCAAACAAACGAGCACAATAAGTAAATAAAGATAAGGGAGTTCAATGTCGATAATTGTATGGGGGACCTAAACATATGTACCTAGTCAATATGCGATTGCCCGGGCAGTTGAAAGAAAATCAGCATGACATCCAAGAGTGCGCAGCCATTGGCCCGTTTCTCAAAAGCTTGTAACTTGTAATACAAGTGGAAGTCTCTTTTTAACAACATTCATAAGATAAGGACTTCCGCTTGTATTATAAGTTACAAGCTTTCGATAAATAGGCCCAAGTCGCCAATCCCTAACGCTCGGTTGCGTATCGTAGTTTTCATTCTCTGTCACTCTCTGATTAGTGTGAGAAAAATAGTTAGATAAGTTGCCCTTCGTTTACAATTCACGACTGAGCGTTAGCAATTGAGATCTTGGCAACGCTACGCACCCAACTGTATAGACCAGGGACCGTAACCGTTATTTTCTCCATACAAAAAGAACTGTTATTTTTTCGTTCTTCGGTATATAAATTGTAAGATAATGGAGTAATTTAAAAATATGACATTGTAAATTACATAAAATATTAAGCACTACATAAAGAGTATACAACATTTTAACATAAGGTTGGGCTATTTCGAGGTTTTTGTAAAATACCGGTTTCGGTCCCTGGTATAGACGCATCGAAGTAGCTGCGCTACGGTTTCGCGTTCGCACGCTCGCGACAAAATCGTTACACCCGATCCTTGCCGCGTACGACTCGCAGTGAATTCGCTACGCGCTCTCTTTCCTTTCTAACCACCCGCAAATCCCAATTGTAAAGCCCTAAAAATCACTTACCATGAGATCAGCGATAGCCAGATGCATCAACAGCAGGTCGAGTCGACTAGCGCGGCCCGCCCGTCTCCGCTTCACCAGCTGCGTCAACACCGTTAAGTTGCCGGTCGCTGACACCACCATCAGCACGCTATACACGCATATTTGCACCACATGCCCATGGTTGAAGGTCATGTCCAAGGGCAGCTGGCTGGTCGAGTTGGTGTGCGTCCAGTTCTTCTGCGCCACCCCACCCGGCCCTGACACTTTATCGTCCATCTCCATCTTTGTTTATTTAACCATCTTGCGTCGAACAGCCTGTAACAAAGGAAATTTGTATTAATTCATTTCAATTGGATACTAATTGGGCAATGAAAAGACGTCTTTGAAGTATTTTAATGGTTATCCTTATTGTTGTATTTTATGTCGATTATAATGACTTCTAGTTAAAAACGGAATATAATTCATATTTCATTCACGGTCACTAATAATGAGTTCATTACTTTTTGATTCTTTGTAATATAATTCTTAAGCGTTTGCTTACGTCGGATACAAGTCTAGAATTATGTTTGTCACAATAAAAAGACTGTAATTTAATAATGTTTGTCTGTCAGACATGTTACCTTTGCGTTTTCTATTGTTCTAATTCAAGATACAAAATACTAGAAAGTCTGTCTTTATTGGGTTCGGGAACAGTCAACCAAAATGAAAACACATTTTATTTTTACTAACTCGTAACAATATCTTAAGCTTAGATTTAAATCCATCAGCTGATATATTCTGTGGATTTTGAAATTCAATTCCCTAGACATCGCTCGTTTATTTACCTAGGCATTTGCTTCGGCCGTCAGTCTAATAAACTGAACTGAGGCAATATTCGCGCTAAATCGAAGATTAATTTCGCAAATAGTGACCTGGGAATTCATGAGACTGATTCACGTAAGACTCAAATTACATACAAACTACCAAAAATGTAGATATATGGATACGTGGGTAATTGAATCAGCTTTAATGAACAATGCAATTATATTTAACTATGAAAATAATGTTAATTATATTACAGCTGAAAGCTCGTCTTACGTCCCGTGACCTGAAGATTAACTGGGCACTATATTTTTGTTTTCTTTTGTCTATAAATAGCTACGCCCTACATTAACTTCGCAAGATACATTAGAGCTCCGTTCTATTTAATAAGGAACGTAGGTACTTTACCATAAAATTATTCACGAGAAAAAACTAGAACGCAACAGTTACGTTCCCATGTAACGATCTCTACAGGTAGTGATTTTTTATAAGAAAAATGTTTTTTACTCGGTACTATATGCCACATGGGCCAATCTTAGATATGGGTTAAGTGAGTTAGATTTAATAATTTGTAGGTACAGAACTACAGATTTGTAAATAATAATGTATTTGCCTAAGTACTCGTAGGTATGTACCTATTTCGGGCAGATTTTGTAGATAAGTGTACCTAAGATAAATTGCGACTGTTTCCAAGCCTATTCATTAAATTTCGAATGTAGTACAGAATTATATTTCTTGTGCAGAATTTGATACAATTTTCTGAATGTCAGCGATGACTAAAGCGTAATTTGATAGGTGTCGAGTTAATGGGCTTACAACACGCTGTTCTGGCGCGAAATAAGTAGTCGACAGTAAAATGTCATTGAAATTCTTCTTGCTTTCTTTATTGCTTACACGACTTTATAATGTACCGTAAGTTAATACTAGGCGATGATTGTTCTATATTTTGTATGCATTGTAAAACAAGACATTAAATTTGATTTATCACGATAAAACGAGGCTAGATACCTGTGTGCCTGACTGTGTTTGGAAAGTGAAGGGACGTGAGACCTTGCTCCCAGACGCTGTAGTTTAGGAAGAAATTCTGTACAGTAAAATTATTATATATCTCTTTTTATTTTTATTTATCACAAAAAATATCACTATATCTTTCCCCAGACATTTAAATGAAAAAGACAGCTAATATTTATCTGATAGATATATTTTATTCAGGGTATTTCAGTATTTTGATGTTAGGAGCCTGTCTCACCATGAGACAGGCTCCTAACATCAAAATACTTTTTTACGAAGCAGACTTTTACAGTTGTGAACCGGGATTGTTGAACCACTTACCAATTTTTGTAACTTGTAGGCTTAGCACAGGATTAGTGCGACAATATGTCGCCGCGAGATAGACTATCCATCCCTCTTGTATTCATATAGTTAGTAATAAATGGAAAATCTATCTCGCGGCGACATACTGACATACCAATCATGGATTTTTATTGTTAAATCCCGAAGTCACAAAAAGTTACTCTTCATATTTTAAAACAATATATTCAGGAGATATATTGCTGTCTTTTCGTTCCATGTTTTAAATAAAGTATGTGTTATTTAAGTTTCGAACAGGTCAGTCCGCCATTAATTTCTACAGATCCACGAAAAATTGTTACAGTGGACAATTCTGACAGTTGACAATGATACAGCATTTAATGTTTTATGGTTCCGTAGCCAAAATGGCAAAAACTCATGAATAGTGGGCTTATAGAATACTTTAAAATAAAACTATTTCGAATATAATCGGCCCAGCCGTTTGTGAATAACTACGGAACCCTACACTGAGCATGGCTCGACTCCCTGCCGGTTTTGTTAATCATCATCATCATCATCATCAGCCTATGATAGTCCACTGCTGGACGTAGGCCACTCCTATTAACTATGCGTATAAACACATTAGGAGGTAAATACCCATAATCGCCACGCTGGGCAAGCGGATTGGCGATCGCAGTAATGTGTCCACTATGATGACGCTGCTGCCCATCAACAATCTTTTAATAATAAATAATGGTCAGTGACACTTCAATCCCTTAGTCGACTCTTACGACACCCGCAGGAGGAGTTGGGGTGATGACAAATGTATTCTTATTGCCGTCACCACACGGCATGTTTTGTTAATACGTCTTGTATAAAATGTCCTGTATTTATTACTAAACCGCTCTTTGACATAAACCGATTCTTTCTTTATCATTTCTCGTGTTTGACAGCAACTCGCAGCTACTCTTTATACTCTGTTTGGTTAGGTATTAAAAAAAAGGTAAACAATCTTGCAGTAACTTTTTGTTGAAAACTACGAGTAGAAAATAAGTTTTAGCAAATATACATAATATAACAGGGAAATACAGTGATTTACATTGTTTTGAATCATTAAGTACCTAGTTTGGATTTTTAAATGCATTTTTCAATAAAAAGATACTGCAAGATTGTTTACCTTTTTTTAAATACCTAACCAAACAGAGTATAATCAATACAATCGAAAGAGCTTTGTTATAATACTTATGATCTAACCATAGTAACGTCCGCGTCATTGGTGAACAGAGTTCGGCAAAAGTCGTTAATAAGTATAATGAATCGACCCTGATCAGAATTGTAAACCGACTATTAAATTTACGAACTGTAACAGGCTCAACAATCCCGGTTCGCGACTGTACCTACTAGGTAAGCTCACAATAAATAAAACACAAAATGTATTGCCTACCGGCGAGAGTTAGCTGGACCTGACAAACTTTTATAATTGGAACGTCACTAGACGTTGGTTCCCGAGGGGATTTTAGTCTTTCAACAGGCATTAACTATGCACTAAACTCATATTGACCTTTGTTTTGATCGAAGGTGATACCGTAGGGCTACTTATTTGGCTACAGTACGGTATTGTCTTATGGGGGAATAGCCCCGATTTTATTAAATTATTCATACTCCAGAAACGATGCTTAAGAATTATTGCCAATATATTATACAAAACACTACAAGTTGTAAAGAATATTTTATTCAACATAGAATCTTAACTCTACCAGGCTTATACATATTAGAAGCTTGTACATTCGTAAAAAATAATTTGTCTCTCTTCCCGCAGTACTCTCGTTCATCGAATTTACGACCTAACACAAGATTGGCCCGGCCTATT
>JALPQI010012774.1:0-42714 GCA_025490895.1 Thaumatotibia leucotreta | reverse complement strand
CTGTAAGCAAAATTCGACTGTTCAAATTTCTATACGGTTAAATTAATTGATATCCGTTTGGTAGGTACAGTCAAGGGCATACATATATATACACTTTTTTATCTTATGCCGTTAAAATAAGGTGCAAAAGTGTAAGTATACAAATTTTTGCCCTTGACTGTACCTAATCTATAATTACTACCTACGAAGCTGATGGTCCAGTCACGTCTAATAATATGTATACATTTCAGAATGTATGTCAAAGGCATAAGGATCAAAATCGTATACATATTAGACAACCGTACTAAGTTCGAATTCTCGTACATTCAACCCGATCAGAAACAAATATCCTTGACTCTAAACATTGAAATGTGATTTCACACATCGCGGACTGTAATGACGAAGCGCGGTCACCCTACAACGGAAGGCATTCATCTAACAATTAACCCAAAACGTAATAAACGGTTGCCTACATCATACCCGACTTAATGAATACACAATACTTTCCTTTTGTTAGCAATAAAACAAATAAAATGTATTCTAGGAATTCCAAATCACTTCCGAACTTCGACTAGGTACCTATTTAATGATCTGTAGATAAATAAATTATGATTTCGTGCGTGGTTCAAAATGGTTTTAGTAATTAATTAAGTAATACTCAATAGGTACTTTTCTAGGTTTTTGTTTTACAGGTTCTTTACTACTTTTGTAACAGCTACTTTTTTGTTATTTTTACTTTTGTGTAATTTGTTGTCACTCGTATCGTAGATACTGCCCTATGTAGCTAATCTCCTACGAATTGAAGCCATGTAGTGATGCCGTTCTTACAACAATAATGCGAAAATGCATCGCCTCGGCCTACAATTACACGTCATCTGCGACATTTCCCATTTAAACGGCCTTGGCATGTAATCTACTATTAGTTAGGAAATAATTGAATGTATTACCTAAGCATCGAAACTGCAGAAGTTTTCTCATAGTAACACAAACGTAAAGACATTAATATTTGATAAATTCATAAACTTCTTCGGTTTTCCTCAGTCTCTTGCCACTTGTTAAAACATGCCAGACTCAGAGGGGAAAGCCATAAAATGTATACATTTTTGCGGATACTTCTTTCGGTGTTTCTAGTACCCTTCATTTTTCCTTATTTCACTTCAGAAATATTCCATCCTTGTGCAGTCACGACTAAAATTGATAAACTTACATTTCAGAACGTATGCCAAAGACACACGGATCAAAATCGTTTAGATATTTATGGAGCTGACGGTGTGTCTCTGTCTATACCTACAGTATTACTGTTTTACGAATTGCGATTACCATATTGTTGTGTAACTCGGAGACAAAACTACAGGCCAACAGCATCTCATGCGTTCAATTTAAATTAACAAAAAGTATATTTTTCCTAACTGGTGCGGAAAAGTAAACTAAGGAAATTTATCTTTTTAAGGCACTTGTTATGAAAAAAGTCGTTCGTTACACGTGTAAAAACTTATTTTTAACTCGGATGATTGTCGCCCTCGTTTCACTCGGGCTCCAACTTTCACCTTCGTCGAAAACATTTTTATTTGCACTTGCATCGAAATGTACTATACATATATATATATATATGTATAGTACATATATATATATATATATATATATATATATATATCTACTATCTATAACAGCAGATCAATCATCATAGTGGACACATAACTCCCAATGGGCAAGCGCCAGCGGTGTTATGGGCATTTACCTCCTAGTGCGTCTACTACGTATAATACGCATAGTTAAGGGGTGTACCGATAAAAAACTGGCAAATTCAAATGAAAAAATCGGGTCAATATAGTTAAAAAGCTGTAATTTCTGGCTTTTGTAATATACTAGGAGGTCTTAAATTAGCTAACTTTGGTCCTTTTTTTTTGCTACTGCAATTTCAGTATTCAAAATACAAGTTCTCCAGAACCCCTTCGCAAAATATTTTTCCAAGCCCTTTTTTTTATTCTCCACTGCACGATTTCGTGTTCTGCAGAAGTGACGTATATTTCTGGTTAATCTCCATGTTATTTTTTAATATTATACTCCTGCCTTGGGCGCAGTAATGCTCTGTGAAGGGAATTATGTCACATATTATGTGAAATTTTGATGGGTCTTTAATCAATTATTTAATCCTATACAAATCTTAGTCTCTTTGGTATAGTTTTATGGAGCGAAATCAGTCCCAAAAAGTATCAAGGATAGTATGCATAAGTCAAGGATATCTTAAGGAATACGGGAAGAATAGCCAGATATATTGACAACAGTCCCATAATTTAGAAAACTGCATACAAAAAAAGAAAAAAAATGTTTAGAAAAGATAGTTTGGAAGAGGTTTCGAAGAAGCTGTACTGTGAGTACCTGCAATGCAGTAGTGACACTAATGAACTACAGTCAGCTAAGTTAAGACTTCCTGGTTAATTTCCAAAGCATGAAATTATAGCTACCTAACTATATCGATCCGATTTTTTCATTTGAATTTGCCAGTTTTTTATCGGTACACCCCTTAATAGGAGAGGCAGTCGCTCCGTATATGAGCAGCTCGGTGAATAAACCAAAAACGTTAACTGTAATATTATTTAAACATGGTTGTTGTCTGTAACTCCCTTAAAATCAAACCTTAAGTGCGTTTATATCTCCGTTGAAATAAAAGCTAAATAAACAGAACAAGAACAGTCCTTAATGTCTGTTTAGAGGTTTGAGAAGAACATTCCAAAACGCTGATAAAATAATGAGGTTAAAATATTTAGATACTCGTAATCCTTAATTACTTACTTTAAAGTGGGGTAGTATGAAATGTTTTTTTTTAGCAATGAAGCCAAACAAGTCAGCCTTCGTAATGTTACGTAGCTTTCTGATTAGTGACCTAAATAACCTTAATATAATTATGTACTATAATTATTAAAAGTTACGGAACGATGTATGACCGTGATGCTCCTTTGAGTTATAAGGCTGTACAAATCAAATGGTATACGTATTTGCAGGGTATTTATTGACTTGATAAATATTAATCATATCAATACATACCACTTGAAGTAATGATACCTAAATTATTCAGCGCTCATGTTGTTCATAAAAAAGTTTGTAGGTAGGATAATCTGGATACTAAAACAAATACAATTTAAAAGGCTCTCTGAGATAATGGATGACCAATTGACCATAGGGCTAGCTCATTTCTTGGCCAGAGGTTAGGCATTGCCATCCAGCGAGGAAATGTGGCCAGTGTTATGGGCACTCTTCCACAGGGAAGCGACTTGGGGGATGTGGTAGTGTAGTTAGTTTAGTTATTATTATTTTAGTTTTAGATACTTTTAGGAATGTGTGTATTTTTTTTCTTCACCTAATATTATAAAAAAACATTATTGTAATTTAATGTATGAACAATCTTAGACGGGCCTTACTATCAATATAATTTAAGAAAATAAAATAATATATCTAAAGCATTCCTTGTCTTGATACCTACAATCTACATAATTATTACTAATAGAATCCATCGAAATAACAATAATCAAATCAGTATTTATTTGAATTAGGTATAACCTAGGTACATCTAATTTTGTTTCAAAACAATAAATAAAATCCACCTCTTCTGAATTCAGCTAGATTTTGAATCGAAAATGCCAGTTGTAGAACAACAAAAATATTTGCCCACGAATTTCGTGGCAAAATGCAAATGGTGGAATTAATTGTGATACACAAGTTTGCCGAGAGTTGCTGGAGCGTTGCAGCAACGTATTTATTGTTGCTAATATTGCGCAACTTTGCCCGCGACCGCCAACCGCTGGGTCGAAACAACTTCATTTCAACCACTTACTCAGAAACTAACAAGTGAAATAAACGGTAAGTGGTCAGAGTTGGTGAAAGAGTGAAAATTGGGTGTTTATTGTTCCAAATATTTACCAGGAATCGAGCATATAAATTATGACGAAAGTCACATGCGTTCATCATCATTGCAGCCGTATGACTTAAACTGCTAAACATTATGTTCTCGAATATTATTTGTCTGAAGGTTTACATATTATGGACGGTATTTACGGTAGTCTGTATTCCTATACTGTATGTTTGCAGTATCTTGGTTCCGGTTTCACACCACACCACCCTCATTGTTAGGGTGCCGTAGCCAAAATAGCAAAAACGGAACCCTTATAGATTCGCCATGTCCGTGAAAGGTCTTTGAAAATGATTATACAGGTTTCTAAAAGACATTTTTATCTAAGCGGACTGTTTTCGAGGTATCAAAATGTGTGTCGTTTGTCGTTGTTTCCGTCACGTTCTAACAGGTATTCAAGTGCGAAAGTGACGCCTGGTGACGCGTACCTAGCACGATAACAGTATACGCGTGACCAAGATAAGCCACCTGGAGGGTTTGTAAGTGATCTTACTGATCTTAGTTCGTATACCGCTTAGTCATACTGAATCATATATTATAGGTCCATTCTTAGGCCGAGATTACACCAATGAATACTTATGTTATTTCTATACTCTGTTTGATTTGGTGTTTAACTAAATGTAAACAATTTTGCAGTATCTTGGTTCCGGTTTCACACCACCCTCATTTTTAGAGTGCCGTAGCCAAAATAGCAAAAACGGAATCCTTATAGATTCGCCATGTCCGTGAAAGGTCTTTAAAAATGATTATACAGGTTTCTAAAAGACATTTTTATCTAAGCGGACTGTTTTCGAGGTATCAAAATGTGTGTCGTTTGTCGTTGTTTCCGTCACGTTCTAACAGGTATTCAAGTGCGAAAGTGACGCCTGGTGACGCGTACCTAGCACGATAACAGTATACGCGTGACCATGATAAGCCACCTGGAGGGTTTGTAAGTGATCTTACAGATCTTAGTTCGTATACCGCTTAGTCATACTGAATCATATATTATAACTCCCAACTATCTTAGGCCGGGATTACACCAATGAATACTCATGTAAGATGTAGGTGGGATACTAATTTCGTGAATATTTTTTTATTCAATAGGTAAAGAATTTATTTTGTCAATGTCCCTACAAGAACCAAAGACAACAACCCTCCAAGAACAATAAGTAATTTGTCGGCCTCCGTAGCCTACTTGGTAATGACCCTGCTTACGACGCTGGAGGTTCCGGAATCGAATCCTGGCGACGGCGTCATTTGTGTATTTATTTATCACAAATATTTGTTCCTTGGTCATGACTGGGTATATGTTTAAGTACTCATATCGTACTTGGTACCTACATCACAAGCCTTAATTGAGCTCACCGTGCGGTGAGGTCCAAGATATTTATTATGTATTTATTATTTGTCGTGTCAATTACTGAAAAGTGTTCACTAGAAGCTTATAAATATTGCATTAATATTAAATCATAAAACGCCAACAAAACCAATCGTGGGATATATTAAACATTCATCGCTCAGATACGGTTATTGCCAATTAAATTTTCACACTTGCCGGCCGCGGATGGACGGGCGGTGCGGGGCTTATAAACTTTGTGGGAGTAGTCGGCCATTTGCAAATATAATTGTAACTGCAATGTTGTTGAATACTATAATTTTCCTAGTTACTTGCAGCTAGAGCCTAACAACGCTTGCTTGACGTTTTAAAAGCTACGAAGCGACTCATAAATAAATGTATTATTATTAAGTTTTAGCAAATATATATGATATAACAAGGAAACACGGTTATTTACTTTGTTTTGAATCAATAAGTACCTAGTATGGGTGTTTAAATGTTTACATATATTTAGTTAAATACCTAATCATACATTATAGACTTTCTGGTTGTATCCGGACATGAAATTATGACTAGATACACACAGATACACTAGATTCACACCCGCTGTTGAGGTTTGTTATTCATTACGTCACTTTCTTGGATCCTGTGTCTATCTCATATTTCTATCTATTCTGTTGAAAAAAATAAAAAAAAATGATTAATCGTCGTGGGTCTCCGCTTAGTTTTTATTTTTCAACTATGTATATCCACTGTCCATACAAGTCTCAAGTAGGCGTAAGTACCTAGGCAGATCAAAAAATAAGCGAGATGCTAATAGAATTATAATTGATATAGCTTATATATGATTCCACGTATCCAAAAGCTTAAGGGTCAATTGCAAAAAAATGTACATACTCGTAGTTAAGGGCCTTATCACACTTGCGATTTACAAGCGAGGCGAAAGCGAAGCGAGCGCGCAGCGTGATCGTTGCGAGCCCGTAACCAATTCGTCGCGAGTGCGTTGCGATTTGGCCGCGATCGCGTAACGAATACGCTGCGCAGTCGTCAGTAAATCGCTCAGAGTGATCTGAGTCTTAGACAGTCACTAATAAGATTTATTATTACATAATGGATACCAACTCTTGACGCGGCAAACTCGGTGCGCAGTCGCGGCGTATTCGTCACGCGGTCGCGGCGTAATCGCGACACCATCGCGGCGAATTGGTTGCGGGCACGCGACAAACACGCTGCGCGCTCGCTTCGCTTTCGCCTCGCTTGTAAATCGCAAGTGTGATAAGGCCCTAAGACCTTAATCAAATCAAAAATCACGATCGCATCAATGTGTTAGTATGAAAAATTATTTTTGTATTTTCCGGTCCCATACTAAAAGTTGCTCAGTATACCTTTTACGGTGTGTGTAAGGTTACTGACTCGTAAATTTCGAGGATTTATCTCTTTCACTCTAATGACGCCTTCGTTTGAGTGACAGAGAAAAATCCTCGAAATTTAGGAATTTCGATTTTCGCGGTAGTAGGCCATGTGGCTTATGGTGGTCCCGTCTTATCTATTTATCGTGTTACGCATCACTTTCGCACTTGCATACTTATTAGAACCTGACGGCAACAACGACAAACGATTAAATACGGTACCATCATAAGCCTACAGGCTCGATAAAAAAAAATGTGTAAAAGTTGGCCGGGTCAGAAGTCAAGCATACACCGTAGATGTATAATTCGCAACCTCCAACCAATATAGGAACTCCCAGAGTCCCAGAGCTGCAGTCAATCTTGCAAACACCAGTTGATGGAAAGGGGTTATCCTCTGGCGACCTTCTTTACTATGGATGGGACACCGAGGGACACTGTAGCCGTACCATGGGTCTACATGTATTGGTTACGCTAGTTTTTACTCGATGCGTAAGTACATTAGAGGCCGGGAAAATGAGGATTTCCGGCCAAATTGGTATATATACCGGATAGGTAACTAGGCCGGGAATCCGTTTTCACACCGAGGCATGTAAAATAATGACAATGTTGTCGAAATTTAAAAAAAGTTACTTTGCAGGCCTGGGCCTGTAAAGTGTTATGAATTTCCATTTCTAATTCTGCGCCCTAAAAGCGATACTTCCGAGTCTATTTTAAGGAACGTAAATACAATATTTCATTGTATGTTTGAGAAAATAATTATATCGCACTCGAACTTATTTATTGGAGCGAGCGCGATGGCTTGCTTTACGTATCGAGTAAAACCTAACGTAACTGATATTTGCCAACTCATGGTACGGCTACAGTACAGTTATGTAACAAACAGGTAAAATTGCGTTCGAAGTTGTGTAAATTGACAGTTTTGCCCTTTATATTTGATATTACCTAATAGTCAAACAATTGTGGTTTACTTATTAATCCCGTTACTCTTAAACATTTACGATCTTAGCAAACCGATAGTTAAAAATCGTTTGCCTCTTTTGGTTTTATTTTGGGTTTTGCTGGTGGTAGAACCTCGTGCAGGGTCCGCCCGGATAGCTACCACCGTCTTACCCGTTAACCTGCCGCTAAATAGCAGTGTTTGCACTACTGTGTTTCGGTTTGGGGGTAAGATAGCCGGTGTAATTACTGGCATAGATAGAGGCAATCCATCTAAGTAAAGTAGGCAGCGCATAGGCGAATTTTTTTTTTTTTATGTTGGCACAACAAAGTGGCTCCACTCCACCTGATCGTAAGTGAAAAGTAGAGCCCAAATCGCGGCGGCAACGAACAGGAGACAAACAGTAACCTGTTAGTTGCCACCGCCTTGCTGGCCCGCTAGATGCTTCTTCACGCTTCGTTTAAAGGGTCCCAACTTATAGGTATGCGGAAACACATGTGCCGGTAAAGAATTCCACTTTTTAATAGTCCGGCATATGAAGGAATTGCCGAATTTCTTAGTACGTGTGGGAATATTTTCCACGGTGAAGGAGTGACACCGCAAACCGGCACGTGTGGTTTTATAACGGAAAGGGGAGGGCGGGATGAGGGAAAGTAACTCTTCAGAACACTCACCATGGTACAGGCGATAAAAAACACTCAGAGAAGAAAATTTTTGATCGCTATGTCCATGGGCCTCAGTTCCTGCTTTCCATCAGGTGGGCTGATAGCTCAGTTGTTTACCATCGTCACATAAAAAAAATATATAAATAGGTCAGGCATGCTAAGGCAGGACATGTTTACGAATAAGGCTTAAATCGGTTTTCTATGCAATTTTTTATGCGTTTTTTTGTTCATTACCATCACCACTTTAGTTTCTGTTTTATAAAAGCAAACGAGACTATTACGCCAGAATAGCAGACAAACATGCGTCTGCTACAAGATAGCCGAAAATGACTCCACTATTTATACGCAGTTCGTCTGAAATTTGGGAATGGTACTGACTTGATTTGTGCGACGGAATAATCGCATAGAACTACCCAAGTACATATGTACATAAGATAAAGATAAGATAAAAGATAAAAATGAGTTTATTGCACAAATACACAAAGAGTTACGTATACAAAATGTTGCTATACATAAGTAAGTGCTTAGGGAGTGAGAAGCCGGATACATGTGGGATGTATGTATATTGTATATGCAGCGGTGGCCTGGGACTATGTTTTAATGGTTATTGTCGTTTATTGTCACATGTAGTTGTAGAAAACTTAATTGTGTGTTTTGAGTAACAAAGAGAAATTGAAGTACCTACCTCTTCTGTGACCAAATATTACTACTAGGTACCATAGACATATAAATTGATAGACCGAGTCTATTTTATCTGTGGGTGACGCCGGCAATGCCTGTCAACGATCTTTGTTTGTGTATACTAGTGCACCTAAACCGCAAATAGTAAAAGTGATTAAAATAAAGCTTTTCATGTATATTTCTGTTCGATAAGTGCACGGAATGTGATAAAAGTGATGACTTGTGTCGTTCCAGGGTGTAAAAACCGCCAGGGTTACCTGAATGAACAAAATAAAGACATTACGTTTCACCGGCAATTTAGTTTTGACTTGAATTTTAAGATTTCGAACCTTATTAAGGTAAAAGTAACTGAAAATCTTATTCAATATTTGTTGTCGGATACATATGTGTAGTTTTGTGATTAAACCATTTGTATTTACATTCGTAATGTAATTATAAATAGTGGGATTCAAACATTTGTATCGCATAGTGTGGTACTTAAGAGACCGATCGTGATATCGATAAATGTATTGATAGTCAACTCAAAAATGAATCGATGTTTTTAATGTCCAACAGGTTTCCACTGGACACTGAACAAAGGCTATTATGGGTCAAAAATATCAAAAAGGCAGACGACTGGTACCCTAAAGAGTATTCAAAAATATGCTCCGCACAATTTTAAGCTGTTGTTTCAGGCAAGGGTACGCGCATAAGTGATTACATTCTGACGTACTACCCACCATATTTGGTAATCATCCAATGTCATGTCAACCAGCAAGTAAATTAAGTTTAGTTTAATAATGACGCTCATGTGATACTTGTGTAGACTGATTAATTTAATTATAAAGAAGCCATCATACCAAAATTGTTAGGTATGCTTTAAGGAATGATAAGTCCATAAAACATGTTATAATGAGAGTTTTCTGAAATCACCAGGGCGGGAGCAGGTCCAGAAACTTGTCTAAATTCTATGTTTATAGTTTCTGGTTTAAATATTTTGTATGAGTTAAAAAAAATACATAAAAAAATTTAAACTTTATTTAAAAAAAAAAACATTTACTTAGTCTTTCTTTGGGGCTAGATAATTGTGTTTCTTAGCGGGACCTTACGGCTAAGTGGCGCCAACTAGTGGCATACGTTTTAGGAAACCCTCATTATGACATTTTAATTAAAGAAAATATTTCGTTAACTTTGTGATTTTATTTTTATCCTAAAATGTAGATTTTGAAATCACGATCGAAGTAGATCGTGATTTTGAGTAGGAAATAAGGTTTATTCCTACTGTATTCGCTACCTAATTTGGTAAAAATATTATTATTGACGATAAAAGTATACGATTGAAGACTGGACATCACTAATAGTAATCACATTTTATCTAGTCAGGTTGGTAGCATTGTTCAAGAAAATGGAGTCGTTGATGGAGTTCACGACCAAGTAGAGCTACTTTATTTGTCTCTTTTTCCTTATGGAATACGTCTTGAGATGGGGTGAAGGATGACAATAGTTTGTTCATGTATGTCTTAATACACGGAATCTTCCCTATATTTTATCTGTGCTAGGTACTACTAGGATTTCAACTGATTGATTCTACCTTATACGGTTATAAAAGTTGTCTGTTTTTAACGAAATCCGGAGCATTCGGATACAAGTTGCTAGTGGAGTTAAAAAAAACCGGTTGTCAATCGTAAACGAAAGGTAGCTTTGTCGCACTAATATGAAAGAGTGACAGATAGGGAAAACTACGATACGCTACTAAGCGTTAGCGATTGGCAACTTGGCTAAGCATCCTGGTCAGTCCCAGGATCCCCGGCTAATTTCTGGAATATTTTAAGTGGTTCCATTGATGGCTACCGACGGGTGAAGCTGCCGTATTTCCTCAAAGGCTTCTTTTCAGGCAGTGTGTTGAAAGGGCGCCTAAGTGATCGCTTTTAAAGGCCCGAGATCAGGAAATATTAAATGAAATTTTGAAAGGTTTTATTATTCGGAGTGATGTAGAGTTATTCAATGATTAATAACTTCGGTTGCATTTTGTTCGGATTAAAACCGTAATTATAATTCATTAGCTAGTTCTTTATGGTATAAATGAGTTTAATTTTTCCAACACAGTTTCATTATGCGTATTCATTTAAGTATACTAGTACCAGCGATGGTACCTTTAGTATTCATAATAGTGGTCGAATTTTATCCAATTATCTGTTCTTATAAATATCAGTACATAGGGATTCGAACCCCGTGTTTGTAAAACAATACATGCAATTTAAAGATCTCTGACTAAAATAAATTGAACGAGGATCGAACTCGTTAAAATATTCTCATGATAAGGTATCAGCCATAACCTGATAATCACAATTAATTACAAAGCGGCAGAATACATAGATCAGTGAGACTTCATTGATCTACACTGTAACGTTGAAGCATAAATGGTCAGGGGCCATTCAACTATAAAGAAAGTAGGAATGCTCACGGCTAGATTAAGTAAAAGACTAACTCAGGATCGTGGATCGGCCACCTCCTAATGGAGCAGAGTCTGGATCTAGAATTTAAGAAATGATGGACGCCCTTTGATCCAACCTCCGTCTATCGTATGTCAGGTTCAAACAATAAAAGATAACATTAGGCTTATAACGTGTATTCACATATGGTCTAGCAGTTTGTAACACACTCGGTGAACTAATTAATATTGACAATAGTAAACAAGTCTTATGTTATAGCGTAAGTTAAATGCTATTCACAGGGGGAAATTTAGGAACCAAAATTTATATGCTATTTTATGTTTTAGCTTGAGGAAATCCCTTTATATAGTAGTTTACAAAACAGTAATGACTCGGGGCATAAGAGACATACCATCCGAGGTTTAATTTGGCAGCAAACCTTATATAGGAAATTTATAAATACCTGTCTACTCTACTAGGTACCGGTGGATTTAAATAGAAACCGTGGTTTGTGGTTGGTGCTCTTCACTAGACTCTCATGAATACTTCTCCGCTGCCAGACATGGGTGGGCCGGAGCAGTGAACAGGACCAGACCTCCGAGTTTACCGCCGGTGACCCGTAGTGCAGACTCAGGACTCCAGGATGATGAAAAGATCGACGCAATAAAATGACACTATCCACAGGACCGAAGATTTAGAAAGATGAAATAAGTAGATGTAAATATGTAACTAGCAATAAAAATAAAAACCTGGAACAATGGAGACAAAATTTGGTTAAATTCTAGGAAATTATTCATACCTATCTATCAAGAGCTTTTATATGTAATTAAACACGTGAACCACGGGTTTAATAAAACACTTACCAGTTTATAAGCTGGTTTTTTTTTCTTTATTGAAATAAGGTTAGCGGTCCATGTGCGTGCAGGTCAAAATGGCGTTTGCTGAAAAAGAAATTTATCTTATGAAATTGACAATTCACAATATCGAAAGCCATCCTAGGCATTATAGTGAGGAACACCTCATTTTACTACTTACCAAATGTTGAATTGGTGTTAACAAATCCTTATATACTAGAACGAACAGGACTATCTATTCATGTTACTAAGTTGAGAGAAATACCGGGCGCGGCATTTCCACGTGATTGGGATCCAATGGTTAAATTTTAGATGCTCACATATCGTATGCCGGATTCCCAATGACGAGACGACATTTTGGGCCGAACCAGAGAGAACCGCGTCGGCGATCGCAGCGCCACCTTTTGTGCTCGTGCGAAAGACTTGGACACAAATCGATCCTTACCAACAATTAAAATTTTATAGAAATATGTTCCTAGAAATTGAGATAAACCATTTTAAAGGTAAATTGTAAATAATACGTCTTGACAATAAAAATCTAACATGTTTTCTAAAACCGGGCGTGTGGAACGGATTTTGGACCATAGACAAGCACCCCTGTCAAACGTCAAATGCCAAATCAATGTATCAGGAACATAACCTAGCAAAAGAACGTAAACAACGGAAACAAATCGCATTTATAATGTCCTTTCAAGTTGATTATTAAGAAGACATATAGTCTGAATGTGCGTAGTGTTGTGATTAACCTAAACTGGCAGTGCAACACAGGCAGAACGGTATTAAACAATGGAATGCATGAGGACACCACTATCACACACAAGGTAAATTCTTACTTACAAAAAGCTATCACAAGACAAGTCTCCACCTCTATTCTATTTTCCCATGATATTGCCCGAGTCTAGGGCATACTACACGTTAAATTCATCCCTGCTAAACCAACGAAAACTTGATGAAATGCTCAGTATAAATTATATCCATTAAGATGTCTAGACACACGGTCCAAAGTGTTACAGTTCATCTTTAGTTGGGTTAAAAAAAAATTAAATTAAAAATTTAATTTTTTTTTTTTTGAAGAGAAAGAAAGTAGGTGAGAAGGAAAAAAAAAAAACCCGCAGGAGACAGGTTAATGCATGGCTTAAGCAGGATAGGTTAATTGCGTAAAGCCGTTAGTAAGCAGGTATCAGAGTATGTTAAGTATTAGTTAGGAGGTGATGAGGGGATATAAGTGCAAAAGGGTGGCATAAGCTTGATTAAGTTAGTTGATTGCGAATTAAGCATTAATAAGCGAAAGTAAGGGTGTTTAGTAGTTAGTAAGGGATAAAGTAAAATTATCGTTCACGGTTTTAAGAGTGGAAGTAAACTGCTAAATGTACGGTAACACTTAGGAATATAAATTTATTCTAAACAAATCCTAAACCTAAAGAGGGAGTACGAATGCTGATCAGGCATGTACCATAAAAACTAGCTATAGGGCTAAATGATATACGACTAAACAAGAAAATCTACTTGGTAGACCATCGAGGATGATGTCAGAACTTAATAATAAAATCCAGGACAACCTGAGACTCAACGAAACTTATCGATTACTCTTACACTACAATTATATCGTGGTGAATCTGCAGCTTCTACCCACGAGACTGAACCGCTAATAAATAATAGAAATGCTTAATAGGACTACCTAATATCTAGGCGTTTGTGTCTTTTACTTTATTAAAGAAAATGCCTATTTATGTACACACGAGGTAGCAAAGGGAATGCTAGAACGACTAGCTGATTCACTGTTACTAGATCTCGAAAGGGTATTTTGGCCAAGTCAAAATCACAGAAAGATAGTTTTTAACTGCACTTCCTTCAACAGAATTCCTCTTGGTTGGAGATAACTCAATCACTATGATAAAGTTTCCCTACTTAGGAGAATAAATCGTTAAAATGTATTTTTTTTTTTTTTATGCCTAACTAGTCAGATGAATCTCAGCAAAGATATTAGTGTTGAAGGATTAAGGTTCCTCTATGAGTCTTTATAAGGACAGAATAGGGAATTTTGTTGGTTTCCGTATGCATCCGGAACCGTATAGTAAGGTTAATGTAGACAGAGTCTCATTCCTTATATAATAAGTATTGGATATATCTAGGTCTCAGAACGAAAGACGAGTACCGTTGGGATGACGGCTCGGCTTCGCCAGGGCGGACTATATCCTTTATGTGAAAGTTTCCTAGAAGTTTCCCTTCTAAGGACTTTAGAGTATAGACAAGTGGTCCTAATTTTTTGTGTACAACACATTTTTCGTACCGGGGTGCTAATTTTGCTGAAAAGTATTTAGCGGCATTCGACAATGGAAAACATTTCTTATAAGCCATTTGGCCCTCTTCGAGTTCTACGTTACGCTTCCTCATGTTATAATGCTTAGCGTTACGATCATGGGAGGCAAGCAACGAGTTTTTAACCTTCTGGAAAACTACTTTGAGTTCTTTCAATTTTTCAGAAAGGTTATCACTAGTATCCAGATGGATGGAATTTTGATCTATAGGACCATCATCGTTATATAGAGAACCTTCTAGAATCATCTGACGACCGTGCGTCAAGAAATACGGCGTGTGTTTGGTGACCTCGTGTTTGGCATTATTGAGAGCACATTGGATCTCCGCAAGGTTCTTGTCCCAGTTACGGTGATCAGAACGCACGTAAGATGCAATGGTTCTTACCAGCTCGCGGTTTACGCGTTCCGTCTGGTTAGTTTGAGGATGATATCTAGGGTTATAGAAAATATGAGGGACACTGTATTTATTCATCAGGTCTCTAAAATCTTTGGAGGTAAATTGAACACCATTGTCACAGAAGAGATATTTGGGTACCCCATGTACTAGAAAGATTCCTTTTTCCATGCACTTAACGATTGCTTTCGCCGTTACAGTGCGCAAAGGAAATAAAGTTACATATTTACTGAAATAATCAGTACATACGAAGATATATTGATTTCTCATATAAGATGGAGGAAATGGACCAAGAATATCACAGGAAATTGCTTCGCCTGGTGACGATACACGTCTGGGAGATCCCATAAGACCAGGTCGAGCCAAATTAACAGGTTTATAGGTCTTGCAAATTTCACAAGAGTCTACGTATTCTTTTACATCTTGAAACAAGGTAGGCCAATTATAGACATCGGCTATTTTAGAATGAGTCTTGGACACACCAAAATGTCCAGCAGTAGGATCATCATGATACTTATTTAACACATCTTTCCGCTTCTCATAAGGAACTACCAGCTTCCAGTCAAATTGATCTGTCAGACGATATTTATTCTTAGAGAAACGATACAGTTGATTATTTTCTATTTTAAAATTTGGAAAAAGAGAAGGTTTTTCGATAACCTTATTATATAAATCTAGGTACCATGGATCTTGTAATGATGGAACATCAATGGAACTAATGTGAACACGTGATAAACAATCCGGTATGACGTGTTCTTTTCCTTTACGGTGAATAATCCCAAAGTTAAATTGACTTAGTCTACAAGCCCAACGGTTCAAACGTCCCGTCGGATTTTTCAAATTAGAGAACCATTTCAGCGATGCGTGGTCTGTCACAATAAAACACTTTCTACCCTCTACATAGGCTCTGTATTGTTCTAACCCATAGAGCACTGCTAAGAGTTCCCTCTCGGTAGCTGAATAATTAGTCTCTTGTTGATTCAGCGTACGGCTGCAATACGCGATCGGATGGTCCACGCCGTCGTATTTCTGAGTGAGAACCGCTCCAATGGCGAAAGAGGATGCATCAGTATGTATAAAGAATTCTTCATTGAAATTAGGACATTTAAGAATAGGTGCTGATACTAAGGCAGACTTAAGTAAGTTAAAAGAATCATTAGCTTCATTTGACCAGACAAATTTTATCTTTTTGCTGGTAAGTCGTGATAACGGACGAGCTATTTTTGCAAAATTATTTATAAAACGTCGGTACCAACCGCACATACCAAGAAAACGTTTGACAGCTTTAGCGTCATCTGGAGTTGGGAAATTTACTATAACCTCCACTTTAGAGGGGTCGGTTCTGAGACCGTGTTTGTCAATAAGATATCCTAAATACTTGAGTTCACTCCTACAGAAAAGTGATTTTCTCATATTAATAGTTAAGTTTGCCGATTTTAGCTTTTCAAAAACGGCCTTTAGTAACCGAAGATGTTCTTGAAAGTCTGAAGTACAGATAATTATGTCATCAATGTAACAAAACACCTTGTTATCAAATTCAGCCGTAAAAAGAGTATCCATTAGGCGTTGCATAGTTGCACTCGCTCCGACTAAACCGAAACACATGCGTTTATAATGAAAAAGACCTTTACCAGGCACGGTGAAGCTAGTTTTTTCTTTGGACTGTTCACTTAGAGGTATTTGATGATACGCAGCACTTAAGTCAAGAGATGTTAGAAATTTTGCATCACGTAAGTTATCTAGAATGTAATGAACGTAAGGTACTGGGTAAGCGTCAGATTTGGATACCGAGTTCAACTTCCTACTGTCCAAGCATAATCTTAAATCCCCGTTAGGTTTTTCAACCATAACGACTGGTGAGTTCCAAGGCGAGTGGGAAGGTTCTACTATTCCCGCTTGTAACATACGACTTACTTCATCTTCTAACGCTGCTTGTTTATTAGGACTAAGTCTGTAGTACTTTTGTTTGATAGGAGGTGAATCCCCCGTGTCAATAACATGTTCAATTAAGTGAGTTTTACCTAGGCCAACTTTATCCGTATCAATTTGATCGTAAAACTTTTTAGTAGCTTCGAGCTGACATTTCTGTTCCTGAGTTAACGAATCGTAAGTTATTAAGCCTGTGTCAGTAGGTACAAAATCAAGGCTAGCCAGATAATGGCTGTCTTCTTTAGGTATGTTAGTAATTAGACCTGGGGCTAAGTTATAAGCTCTCCAGAAGTTTAAGCCAAGAACCATAGGTTGCGCAATTTGAGAATGAATATTAAAGTGTACGAGTTTAACTTCCCCTTTATAATTAATGGGCAAGACCATATATTCCGTACATAACAAACGATTGTCATTAGCTACGCGAATAATTATCGGTTTTTTTATGTTTCTGAATGGGAATACCCCCACCCGTAGAAAATATACGATGGCTATCACTACCTAAGAAGCTAGTGCTGGCACCCGAGTCCAAAAGACCACGAAAGTTAAGACTCATTATATTTAAAAGTGCGTATACTCTGTCATCTCCCTGTGGAGGATTAAAATATATTGTCTTTTCTGCGTGAAAGGGAGCAGAAGGATTATAGTTGTTTTTATTAGAAAAGACAAAGTTATTTAGTTTTTTGACTCCTTACATTTGGTGCAGTCCGGAGTGCGAACTCCTTTTTCTCCACATTTAAAACAGACTATATCTCTAGATAACCTACAAGATCTAGTGGAGTGATTGGTTCTACCACAACGGAAACACTTAAGTCGAGGATTAGAATTGAAAGGCGTCTGGGCTACAGCGGCCACAAACGTTTTGGAAGAATTGTGAGGATGAGGTGGAGTCGACTTATATGGAAACTCTTTACCCTTCCCTATGACGAAAGATGAGGACTGGCCATCTTGTTTTGGCAAAACCGGTTCACGAAAATGATTAGCCTTAACTTGAGATAACTCAATCCGCTTGCACAGGGTTTTCAATTGCTGGATTGACTTAACATCATGCAGAGCAAGGACTTTCGAAAATTCTGGCCTGATGTTTCTCAACATCGTATCAAGTTTTTCTTCTTCTGATACTTGGCGGTTAAGCCGTTCGTACATTCCTAGAACCGTGGATACGAAGTATACAATGGTCTCCGTTCTAGCTTGAGTCCTACTCCGAATCTCCTGTAAAAGAATATGATCAAGGTCAGGTATGTCGAACTCCTCCTGCAAAGCTGAAACAACTTCTTTATAGGTGCGCAGAATGGTGCGCTGGGCACGGAACCACGACAGAGCAGGTCCTTCTAAAATTTCAGGAAAACCTCGGTAAATCCTATCCTCGGAAATCCTACGTGCGACACGAAGTTCTTCCAATCTGGTGAGAAAGATGCGAATACAAGAATCGCCTCTAAACTTTAAATTCAAAGAATTGATATTAAACGTTCGATCAGGTTGATAGATAACCTTTTTAACAACACAAGACTCCTTAACAGAAGGATCATCGCTATCCGAGTTTGATGATATTGACGAGTTATCATCCTTATTCAGTTTATCTAACATGGTGTTGATCATCGCCTTCAACAGCTGTATTTCTTCAGATTCATCCTGTAAACGAGAAAGGCGACACAGCAAGTATTTGCAACGGGATGACAGTCTTTCGGTAGCAGCGGCTGATAAATCGTCCTGAACCTCCTGCTCGATTTCCTCTGCTTTCCGTTGACAAATTTCAATTTCAGATGCTGGATTGCTTCGAACCACTTCTACTAACTTCAGACCACCCTTTTCAGCTAATTGAGCAGTTTGCTTCAACGCCATAGAAAGACTCGACCTACGTGAGATTGGATTGACTGGAAGTTTACGAATCGACAATTCATGTGAGATCTCGTCCTTGTGAAGGTGTGTTATTTTGCAACCAGCTATTAAGAAGTCCATGTTTGTTTTATTTTAATATATGTTAAATCAGTTTAAGTTTCAAAGATAGTTTCAACTTTATAAGGTTTACTACTTCACATTAACGTGATAAAGTCACTTATGATAATAGTTATTATTTAGAAAGTGAAAAGTTCTATAGTGGAACTTGTTTAAAATATAGCATAAGTCAATATATCAGAATAAGCTAGTACGTATTTAAGTTTGTATTCTTAAACGTATAGTATAGACGTTTGAGTAAAATTAAAACAGTTACTTAAGAACTAAGCATCAATTCAACATTCGCAGAAAGTTTTATATTAACACCTCATATCTAAAATATTAATTGCATGAACCTGTCATACACCAAAAGGCCCCACGTTGGGCGCCACTGAAGCATAAATGGTCAGGGGCCATTCAACTATAAAGAAAGTAGGAATGCTCACGGCTAGATTAAGTAAAAGACTAACTCAGGATCGTGGATCGGCCACCTCCTAATGGAGCAGAGTCTGGATCTAGAATTTAAGAAATGATGGACGCCCTTTGATCCAACCTCCGTCTATCGTATGTCAGGTTCAAACAATAAAAGATAACATTAGGCTTATAACGTGTATTCACATATGGTCTAGCAGTTTGTAACACACTCGGTGAACTAATTAATATTGACAATAGTAAACAAGTCTTATGTTATAGCGTAAGTTAAATGCTATTCACAGGGGGAAATTTAGGAACCAAAATTTATATGCTATTTTATGTTTTAGCTTGAGGAAATCCCTTTATATAGTAGTTTACAAAACAGTAATGACTCGGGGCATAAGAGACATACCATCCGAGGTTTAATTTGGCAGCAAACCTTATATAGGAAATTTATAAATACCTGTCTACTCTACTAGGTACCGGTGGATTTAAATAGAAACCGTGGTTTGTGGTTGGTGCTCTTCACTAGACTCTCATGAATACTTCTCCGCTGCCAGACATGGGTGGGCCGGAGCAGTGAACAGGACCAGACCTCCGAGTTTACCGCCGGTGACCCGTAGTGCAGACTCAGGACTCCAGGATGATGAAAAGATCGACGCAATAAAATGACACTATCCACAGGACCGAAGATTTAGAAAGATGAAATAAGTAGATGTAAATATGTAACTAGCAATAAAAATAAAAACCTGGAACAATGGAGACAAAATTTGGTTAAATTCTAGGAAATTATTCATACCTATCTATCAAGAGCTTTTATATGTAATTAAACACGTGAACCACGGGTTTAATAAAACACTTACCAGTTTATAAGCTGGTTTTTTTTTCTTTATTGAAATAAGGTTAGCGGTCCATGTGCGTGCAGGTCAAAATGGCGTTTGCTGAAAAAGAAATTTATCTTATGAAATTGACAATTCACAATATCGAAAGCCATCCTAGGCATTATAGTGAGGAACACCTCATTTTACTACTTACCAAATGTTGAATTGGTGTTAACAAATCCTTATATACTAGAACGAACAGGACTATCTATTCATGTTACTAAGTTGAGAGAAATACCGGGCGCGGCATTTCCACGTGATTGGGATCCAATGGTTAAATTTTAGATGCTCACATATCGTATGCCGGATTCCCAATGACGAGACGACATTTTGGGCCGAACCAGAGAGAACCGCGTCGGCGATCGCAGCGCCACCTTTTGTGCTCGTGCGAAAGACTTGGACACAAATCGATCCTTACCAACAATTAAAATTTTATAGAAATATGTTCCTAGAAATTGAGATAAACCATTTTAAAGGTAAATTGTAAATAATACGTCTTGACAATAAAAATCTAACATGTTTTCTAAAACCGGGCGTGTGGAACGGATTTTGGACCATAGACAAGCACCCCTGTCAAACGTCAAATGCCAAATCAATGTATCAGGAACATAACCTAGCAAAAGAACGTAAACAACGGAAACAAATCGCATTTATAATGTCCTTTCAAGTTGATTATTAAGAAGACATATAGTCTGAATGTGCGTAGTGTTGTGATTAACCTAAACTGGCAGTGCAACACAGGCAGAACGGTATTAAACAATGGAATGCATGAGGACACCACTATCACACACAAGGTAAATTCTTACTTACAAAAAGCTATCACAAGACAAGTCTCCACCTCTATTCTATTTTCCCATGATATTGCCCGAGTCTAGGGCATACTACACGTTAAATTCATCCCTGCTAAACCAACGAAAACTTGATGAAATGCTCAGTATAAATTATATCCATTAAGATGTCTAGACACACGGTCCAAAGTGTTACAACGTACAACCTCTGATCATACAAACATACAACGATAATACATTCACTTCCTCTAGACTTCAGGGTTGCGTTTTATAAAGTTACAATTTTCAATTTTGCTGTTTGCCTCTCTTTCTAGCCAACATGTGAAAGCAGCCAGCACTTATCTACTTTTTTTAATAGCGCGTGTCCCACTGCTGGACAAAGGCCTCCTCTATGTCCCGAAATTCGTCTCTGTTGTATGCAACCACCTGCAACTCTTCTTTGTGAGTATCTAAGTCATCCCGCCATCTCCTTTTTGGCCTGCCCCTGTCATACCTACTAAATAATAAAAAACTCTATTTTCACAACAGGATTGTAAAGAAAAATGCACACAAACTGCACTCAAACTTGTTTTATCAAAATCAAATCCCATTCATAACCTAATGACGACGCCCGGGAGAGCTTGCACTTCAGAAATCTTAATATTTTGTCGCTGCCCCGAGCTCTTAAATTATTTACAAGACCTCTTGCTATGTAGGTCACCTGGATGAAATATACCATCGCCTTTGACACTAGAGATTACAGTGGCTTATAGACTTGGCCACTAGAGGGAGCTGGCTTACGAAAATAATCGCGCTTTGTACAATTGCGTGGAAATTGATTTATGTAGGTACTATTTTGAACCTTGTCTCAAAGAAAATTAATATAAAAGCCGCTAGAGATTTCGGATTCTGTGCCAAAGTAGTGCTATTGTAGGTTTACAAATTGTTTTACTTTACTGTAACTACCTCATGACCAATATAAACTTGTACAATTTTATGATTTTATGGAAAAAGTGCAAGCTAGTCAGTCTAATTTGTATCTTAGGTCAGATAATTATTTGTAACATTTCGTTAATCGAAGGTATATAGTTGTTTGAAAATAACTCACTTTTTCGTTTCTTATATTGTCCGCCAAAATAAAAATGTAGAACTATAATTTCGAAAGAGTGCTGTGGCGCGTGATTTTTTGAAGGTGATAGCGATTTTAATAATGAGTTGTAAATAGTCTAAAATAAACCTTTAAAATTAATATTTTTCGTATTGATGACATCTGGCTGAATTTTCTAATTGTTTTCTAATTACCCCATGTACATACAATGATATCAATAGAGTTTATTCCAAGAATCAAAGCATGTTATATATTATTTTAACAAGTACATTTCAGCTGTGTATGTAAAATCTACGAGAGGTAATCCATGCAGAGCATTACTCTAAAAGGTTAATAGTGTCTAGAGTCTCGAAAGCCGGGTTCAGGGCTTTAATGAGTAAAGCCTGGCGCGACGGGTTAAGCTCTTATGGTTTTTACGAGCATGTTAACGAAACTTGTCTTAAGAACACACATGTTAAGTAACTATGAATTACTTACTTTTTACAAATTTTAATCAGCCATTTAGAAAAATAATAAATAAATAAATAAATATCATGGGACATCTTACACAAATCGAACTAGTCCCACGGTAAGCTCAATTAAGGCTTGTGATGTGGGTACCAGGCGACGATATATATAATAGATAGATGCATATAGATACTTAAATACATAGATAGCCATGACCAACAACAAATATTTGAGATAAATAAATACACAAATAATGCCCTCGCCGGGATTCGAACCCGGAACCTCCAGCTTCGTAGGCAGGGTCACTACCAACTAGGCTACAGAGGCTGACAAAATCACATAAAAATAATGTTCTGTCGCTTTAAAGACATAAAAACATCATCAGCAGGGGTTCTACCATGAATATCGATCGAAGATTGAAAGCAACAATGCGATACGTAGTTATTGTTAAATATTGGTAACGACAGGGCGGGCGTACTTGAAAATAAATCGACTACCATATTAATGTAGAAAAGCAATATCGCTCTAAGTTATAACGCTTTAAACGTAAAAGTTAACTACTCTTATCAGTTATATCCAAGTATAGACTAGCCACTCCTTAAAAGGGCCATTATCAAGCCGTATTTGTGAAAAATTATTATTTTAGGGTTTTTACTGCTCTGTAGGTTGAGCAGTAAAAACCCTCCGATTCTAGCCTAGCTCGCAATCTAGGCAAATACTGAATCGCACGCGACTGAAGTAAATCGCACGTTACGGGTCCAATAACGATCTATTTAACGCACTTGGAAAATATTTTTCGTTTTATACAATGTTACAGAACGATAAAAGAAAAATTTGGGTAATGCATTAGACATTTCGTTTCTTTAGAATAGGTAAAATTTATTTCGAATATTTTATGAGTACTTACTCTTATAAAGGTACCTATTGTTGTTGAGAAAGAAAATAACGTATTACCACAGAATATATAAAGTACAGAAGCTTCACTGCTTTGATGTTCACAAATGCCGGCTTTTTATGTGCCTACATAATTATTATTATATTACCAAACAAAACGGCGCGCGAGGAGACGCGAGCAGCTGAAATGTGCCGTATTGCATGGCGGAAAGGTCGCTTATAAGCCGCACGCCGTCGAAAACAGGGTTGTCAATTATTGAAAACTAATAAAATAACGAACGGCGCTATGAGGCGTCTGACAAATACATTAAGTACTGCAATGATATCCACGGCGTTAATAGCATTCGTCTTGATAGCTAATTGAACAATTTAGTTCATGCGTGATTATAGAATTTTTCTCCAATATGCTCGGAAATGTTCGCATTAATGTAGCAAAAACGAAACGCGAAGTACCTTCTTATGTACCAGCTCAAATTAAAAAAAAAGATTTTCATTATTGTACAGTTTTTGCGGCCGCGAAATTGTACTAAAATCCATTAATGTATTGTTTTTTTACTTCTTAAAAACTACTTTTGGACTTTGAAAAAAATGCATACAGCCAAATTCTAAAGCCACGACCAAACGCCTGGTCTGGATAGAGCGAGAGACGGCGATCAAATCTATGGCCGTCTCGTTCTATCATGAGTTACAAACGCCTCGGTGTGTCAGGTCGTGTAGGTACGGTTTAATGAAACCATAGATATCGTTACTATTTTTTATGAACGACCATGCATTAAAAAAAAGTTTAGGCGGGAATCATAAGAGATTTTTTCTTTTCAATTGTTATTCAATTTGCAAGAAGAATTACTTAATCGATTGTAATAAATTTTGTTTTATTTCCTTGCATGTTTGGAGAAAAGTCCTATATGTGCCTCGGACGGAAATAGAATTTCGTGGATTCGTATGTAATTGTCGGCCTCAGCTTCGCTTCGTCCGACAAAAAATACTCATCCACGAAATTCGCTTTCCCGGCCTCTGCAATAATGTACTATACCTACGCATTTCATACACGTGATTCAAAAATATTTGACTCAACTTGGGCGGCACCTTCTTTGTGCTTCGGCCGCGCGTGCCCGGGCGGTATTGTTTGAGGTGTGAGTGAGATAGCAACACGACTTTGCTAACTTTAGGTGAATATCCATCCGAATAATCCTGATAATAACATGAACATTCTAAAAATATATGTAGACAGTATGTGAGGTGTGCAGAAATTAATATATCTGCTTAATGCATTTAAAAAGAAAGAATTACGTTAGGTACCTACGCATTCATTAGGTACAAAAGCAGCATATATAAGTAATGGTTTAATCACAATCGTAAGGCAGACGCAACACGGCATTTTCTCTTATATGTACCTATTTGATATTATGGGAATAAAGTTAGACAACCAAATAATATGTTAGGACAAAAGGCGCGAAATTCAATAACAGTATGAGACAACGAAGTTTTTTACATTATTTAAATGTGCCGCTTTTTTACCGACAAATTTGTCCGAAAATAAACCATTTTGTCTGTAATTGACTTGAGTTTCTGAGAATTTAATTTACTACGAATGTAGGTAATAAGTATACCTATAAGTGTTCCTTACTTTTTAGCAAAGATAATAAACTCACTACGTTTTAGTATCTCTCAAACGCACCGGCTGTGCGAAAAACGTGTCATGAAAATTAACATTATTATTATTGCAACATGCTGCTATGCAGTATATTTTCGGCATTTTCATTTAAGATGCACATGTGTAAAATAATCCTAATATTTGCAAGCGATATATTTCGCGATACGTGACGAGCTAGCGTTGTAAATTTAAACGTGCGTTCCGAGACAGCGCGCGCCAACCATTGAATAGACCACGGAGACGGGGCGCTCTGCATGTACTTGTAGCCGCGCGACGGAATCGCGGAGTGACACCCCCTTGGTATTACTCGTGCTTATTATGTACTTTGCATGTATCACAATTGGGCAAAAAGTAATACGATTACTCCTTCCGATTACTTTCAAAGTCAAAGTCAAATGATTTTTTATTCAAATTGGGATAGCAACAATCTTTTTTGAAGGGTCTAAGTTACATAAAATTAAAACTACTTCTAAAAAAAAACTAATACACAAAATTGCTTACTACCTACCTAGGTTGTCATTCTGTCAAATGCACTTAAAGAATACAATACCTACTATTGTTTTTTTAGAGTTCCGAGGTAAAAATGCAAGTTTCCTTATAATTTCGCCAAGTTTACTTGATCCATCGGTCCGTCTGGGCGCCGTTTCTCGAACGATATTAGACTAATAATATTCTCCGAACTCTCAAATCAAACATAAACTGAACATAATAATATACATGAACTGTCAAAGTAAACATTTATGCACGTTAGTGTGTTTCTCGATAGTGCATACGTATGAAAAACTTATTTCATAAGTTTATACCATTGCTTGTGTAATTTTTGTCATATATTAGAATTATCCTGTACTTTAAAGTACCTCCATGACGACAGTTTTGAAACGTAAATGCTCCAATTGTGACAAATAACGACATTTATTCCATTAAGGAAATTAAAGTAATGGCTAGGGGACATGTAACATAAAATATGCACACGAGTAAACTAAATGGAATTGCCTTTTCTTTCAAGGGGCAACTGAGCAGGACGGGTGATTTTCCCACAAAAACGCTCTCGACTTTCTACTTTATGTAGATGTAGGTACTTATTCAACACAAAAAAATCTAAAAATACATATCATATACTTAAGCAACATATCTGAGTCCAAACGCCGAAAACCTATTTCGAAAAACATTTATTAACGCAAAATCAATAACAGTACCACGTAATTTTTTTTAACATTCAATGTTGATTTGGTTTTGGTAGATGATGCAGATTATTCATAAACGACTACTAACTTAACAATCCGCTAAGTATTATTTGTCCCTTTCTTCTCAATATCCCGCTAACTAAATGGTTTAAATATGATAAGCCTTCACCTCAAAAGTCTCAGTTTCATAGCCTCGTCCTGCACGTCATACTCAGTTTGAGCTATTGAAAAAACCAAACGTGTAATTTTTTTCTCTCATTCAGTTTAAATACATGAAAGAAAAAAAGTGTAACCTCAACCTAAATTAGTTTTTCATTCATAATTTGAAGAAAATAATATATCCTTTCGTTTATTAGCCGTATAGCCGTAGATCATAAGAACTAAAATGACTTCCACATTAACGAATTTCCGCTGCTTATCACTGCGTGTTATCGTCCATCGACCTTCAACTAAAAAGGTGTGAACATTGAGCTCATAAATTATTTAAGGATGTCCTCATGTGCTTGTTTGAAGTCAGCTTTATAAGCCACTGGCGTCAGTCTGTGTCGCCATATAATAACAAATTAAACGGGTGAAACTAAAATTATAAAAACGCATACCGTAAAGCCGGGTTACTTTGTCCCAAAAAAATGATGTGTTTTACTTCTCATTCGATTTCATTGAAATACAACACCTTTATGTTAGAATTAATAAATCAGAAGTAAAGTTAAGAGTGTAATCAAGTAATTTACACACTTTCTCTTTAATAAAATAATACCCCAAGAGTTTTTTCTGTTTCGTAAAGTTTGGGCTAAAGTAATATCTTCGGGAGGGTTACTTTGGCCCATGACTTATTTTCGTGTTGTAGCGTAACGCTGATTAATTATGAAACTAAGTAACATGTTTAGACAAATTACGTATAAAATAGCACCAATCCCTCTTACACATTGTTTGTTTTCTTGCAGTAAAATTAAGATTTCATCATCATGACAAATGCAAACTAAAATAATTATTATGATATAAATTTACAACTCCATCATAAAAGTCTTTTCACATACTTCTTATTTCGATTAATTCTCAAGTTTGTCCTGAATTTCATCGGCAAATAAAATTTTTATGCTGTGCTTTTTGCAACTTTTAGATACCTAACTTCCATTAAAGATTGTTTTTGTATTAAAACCTATTTAGTTATTTACTTCATGATGTTTCTAATATCTCAAAGTATATTCATAGCCGCTCTCGTGTTATTCGGTTAAGCAGTTTTCGCGTAAAAATGTGATGAACAAAAAGTTCGACAGACGGGCAGACTTATTTAAAATTAACAGTTTTAATATGTGTCGGGATGCAAAATTCATACCTAAAACGCCTGATAACAATACATCATGTAATTTATGCGATGCGATAAACTTAATTTTGGGCCAAAGTTACCCCCTAGGGCCAAAGTAACCCGACTTTACGGTATTACTTTTTACCACATCCCGACATTTTGCTCGCGATCCTGAAGGTGTGTTCATTGAAAATAGTCCTTCTTTTCAAATACCAAATGGGACAAGAGGACAGTAAATAGTCGTACCGTGTCTTTGTAAGTATCGATACCTAAAGCAGACCATCGCACTTCCTCCAATATGTCAGTGCGAGCGCGATAGAATACATTATAAGACAGAGTAAAACCTAACGTATCCTTTTCTGCCCTCCGGCCGTTAAACAGCACATTGCCGGCCGCTGCGCCAAACTAAGTAGGCGCCTGCCGGCTCCGTTGAGCAGAAAAATAGTATAGGTACACACCTCGGCCGTTAAATGGGAAGGCCTCGGATCACATGTTTGTCGGCCTCGTCATCAGAGACATTTCCCACTAAAACGGCCTTCGAATGTAATCTACTATTACTTTACAACTCATGGTACGGCTACAGAATATCCCTAAATCCATAAAAGCATGAATATTGAAGTAATAAAAGTTTAAGTGCTCATTCGCACTTTATTCCCCGCTTGACCCACTTGTGCGACATTTATCAACTGCACTCTAGGCCAGTGTTACACTCCCTTTGTTACATATATTATATTAGGGAAGAGCGGATCTCCTGTCACAAGTATTCCTATACTTACTAGGAGATTCCTACCTTTCTTTAATTTAAGTAATTGTTTAAGCGAAATAAATTATTTTTCATTTTCATTTTTCATTTTCATTTTTTTACTTAGGTAGGTGAGATACACGATTTTCTGTTCACTTTTCCGTCTACCGTACTAATAAAATAATACCTCCAAGAAGGCTTCAGTAAATGAGCAATTCTCTTTATTTTTGCCACTAAAATGAAATATGAAATTTTAGGTAAATTTTAAACTATTTCTACTCAGAATCACAAGCCGATTCCATTTCCGTCGAAAAAAAAAGTGTCCCATGATTTTTTTTCTTATTGTGTTACTATTTTCCATACACCTTCTATGGCGGTAACACAAGAGGATATTCGAAATATGTATGAAATTTTTGGGACATTTTTTTTCGTCGGAAATGGAATCAGCTCGTAACTCTGAGCAGAAATAGTATAAAATTTACCCAAAATTTCATATTTCATTTTAGTGGCAAAAATAAAGAGAATTGCTGAAATAATAAAATTATACACGGTGCTCGTGAGCATTCCGAAAGAATTTAATGCTGGATTCCTGAGCATATTTAGAGTATTTAATGTTATATAAAATTTCCTGGATTCGGCTTGGTTCCAGTCGAAATAAGTTTTTCGACGTAACTCGTCATAAAATTTCATTTTGATTACAGTGCTACCACAATGTGTTCTAATATTACCACACCTTTTGCCTGACAATAAAAAATAAGAATAGTCTTGACGAAACATTTTTTTGTGGAATTTGACATTAGGTCTCATAATATTTTT
Source organism: Thaumatotibia leucotreta (assembly GCA_025490895.1). Lineage (NCBI taxonomy): Eukaryota > Metazoa > Arthropoda > Insecta > Lepidoptera > Tortricidae > Thaumatotibia > Thaumatotibia leucotreta. Next base: position 13,767 of record JALPQI010012774.1, on the reverse strand, counting down.
TGTTTATTTTGATGTCTAGAATGCATAGTTAAAATCTTTCGCAATGCTCGCGAGCACCGTGTATGGAACAACTCCAATTGTGTTATTAAATATTTTTTGAGTTGTACTTAACACTACTATTATGTATATAAATTTAAATATGAGAAATAATATTCGGCGGGGCATATTGCACGTAGAATCGATGGCTGTTGGGGTGGAAAGGTTCTCGAGTGGCGGTCACGTACCGGAAGATACATCGTGGGTAGCCCAATAAGATGGACTGATGGACGGGTGGCGCAGGACCGATCATTGTGGCAATCTTTGAGGAGGCCTATGTGCAGCAGTGGATGTCTTTCGGTTGATATGATGATGTTGATGATGAACTTTTGGTACTCATCATATTCAAGACTGTTTGAGAACAACGGGAAGTAACTCGGAAGTAAAGCCACAATAGAACTCCGTTCGGTTATTGTCAATTATGTAAATGGCTGGACTAACCAAATTGTAGTCTTACGTATTGTTTGTTTTGACCCCTTCCATCTTAAAGATCGTATGACCGAAATTGTCTTTGTTAAAATAAGCCATGGTTTAAGTCACGATTCTGAGAAACTTGAATAAATAACTATTTACAATTCGGGCCTTATCACACTTGCGATTTACAAGCGATTTGAAACCGAAGCGTACGCGCGGCGTGTTTCTCGCGTGCCCGTAACCAATTCACCGTGAATGCGTCGCGATTACGCCGCGATCGCGTAACGAATACGCTGCGCAGCCGTCAGTAAGTCTGAGTCTTGGACAGTCACTTACTGTACATTACTCAATGGTATTTTACTGTAGACTGTAAACATTGTCTTTGAATCAGGAAGTCAGACTTTATCCTCGCGGAACAGTCAGTAAATCTTGCTTACTGCCAAAGTTGATATAAGATATATAAATATATGTAGGTACAAATAGATACCGTCAGTAGAATCTAAAAAAAATGTTAACAAATATTGCTGTCCTTCCATAGCATTTGACATCGTAAAAAGGTGCATTCAGACCAAACGAGCATTCGCTCATTCTATCCCCCACTCTACGAAATCAACGAATTTCGACGAATCATGTTTTGTGTAACGAACGAATTTCGTAGAGTGAGGGATAGAATGACAGAATGCTCGTTTGATCTAAATGCACCTAAACACGTTCGCAGATACATTTTTACGATAATAAATACCTATCAATAATTTGAACTAAAAATGTATGTGAACTGAAGGTTTCATATTTTAAGTTCGTAATAAAACCAAGTTGTAAAAGTGCGTGATTATGGAATAATGCAAGTTTTTAGGTTTGGTTTGTATTTTATCAAAGTAAAATTAAAAATAACTTCGTAATATTTGTAGCTTTCAAGCGGCTTATTATCTCTATGAAATTCAGGAGCAATCTTGTCACTGTTTCAAAAACCATAAACTAAAAATGGCATTCCCACAAATTTTGTCAAAACGTGTCTCCTTCCGAATCTAAAGTGGGTAACCCAAATACGCTAATCAATTTCCTTCATTTAGAACTAGCTACCGTATAAATAATACTTCAGAATAACCATTTACAGTGTAGATGTGTGAATGAAATAACTATTATTTCGGTCCCTATTTGTAAAGGCAACCTCGACTGACCTACTTACTCGAAATATACGTGCAGAAATAACGACTTGCTGGAACAATTAGCATGCATTTTTAAGTATTTCAGTTTCGTAAAATTATTACTTAGGTACTTTTGGTACACTGTAAGTAGTAACAGGCATTCCATCTACAACTTGATATTGAGGTGATGGGGTTGATGGGAGGGGGTTGGATAGGTGATATAATATTATCTATGAACCAAACGACGTATACAAATATTTGCCAAATTAGTGTGGTTAAATGTATGAGGAAATTCATGTATACTTATTTTTGACTACGAGGAGGATACATTTATATGTAATTTATTTAAGTATGCAACTTTCTGAAGCATTATGTGATTACATAATACTGAAACAGTTTAATGAATACAATTTTTTGGTGTCAGTAATAGATACATATTTTGGATGAAAATGTGTGGCTACATATTTTTCAAATCTTATTATGCATACATACTTTTAGACGTGACTGTACATTAAAGGAACGCGTCAAATTAGTGTGGTTAAATGTATGAGCATCATTATTCCTTAAACATAAAAAGTTTCTACTATTTTGCGGTGTTGTTCGCAAATTTGACACTTATTGCTCACTTCACAAAGTTTTTTATTCTTTGAGTTTTTTTTATTATAGATTATTGTAAGTGAGCGTTATTATCTTCAACTGAAACATGATAGAAATGACTTTTAGTGCCACTTTTCTTGGTTTTTTTGTTTGGCTCTGTGCGTCCATTTATTATTTAATGTCATTGTTCGCATGTAATCTACTATTACTTTACAACTCATGGTACGGCTACAGAACATCCCTAAATCCATAAAAGCATGAATATTGAAGTAATAAAAGTTTAAGTGCTCATTCGCACTTTATTCCCCGCTTGACCCACTTGTGCGACATTTATCAACTGCACTCTAGGCCAGTGTTACACTCCCTTTGTTACATATATTATATTAGGGAAGAGCGGATCTCCTGTCACAAGTATTCCTATACTTACTAGGAGATTCCTACCTTTCTTTAATTTAAGTAATTGTTTAAGCGAAATAAATTATTTTTCATTTTCATTTTTCATTTTCATTTTTTCACTTAGGTAGGTGAGATACACGATTTTCTGTTCACTTTTCCGTCTACCGTACTAATAAAATAATATCTCCAAGAAGGCTTCAGTAAATGAGCAATTCTCTTTATTTTTGCCACTAAAATGAAATATGAAATTTTAGGTAAATTTTAAACTATTTCTACTCAGAATCACAAGCCGATTCCATTTCCGTCGAAAAAAAAAGTGTCCCATGATTTTTTTTCTTATTGTGTTACTATTTTCCATACACCTTCTATGGCGGTAACACAAGAGGATATTCGAAATATGTATGAAATTTTTGGGACATTTTTTTTTCGTCGGAAATGGAATCAGCTCGTAACTCTGAGCAGAAATAGTATAAAATTTACCCAAAATTTCATATTTCATTTTAGTGGCAAAAATAAAGAGAATTGCTGAAATAATAAAATTATACACGGTGCTCGTGAGCATTCCGAAAGAATTTAATGCTGGATTCCTGAGCATATTTAGAGTATTTAATGTTATATAAAATTTCCTGGATTCGGCTTGGTTCCAGTCGAAATAAGTTTTTCGACGTAACTCGTCATAAAATTTCATTTTGATTACAGTGCTACCACAATGTGTTCTAATATTACCACACCTTTTGCCTGACAATAAAAAATAAGAATAGTCTTGACGAAACATTTTTTTGTGGAATTTGACATTAGGTCTCATAATATTTTTTGTTTATTTTGATGTCTAGAATGCATAGTTAAAATCTTTCGCAATGCTCGCGAGCACCGTGTATGGAACAACTCCAATTGTGTATTAAATATTTTTTGAGTTGTACTTAACACTACTATTATGTACGTATATAAATTTAAATATGAGAAATAATATTCGGCGGGGCACATTGCACGTAGAATCGATGGCTGTTGGGGTGGAAAGGTTCTCGAGTGGCGGTCACGTACCGGAAGATACATCGTGGGTAGCCCAATAAGATGGACTGATGGACGGGTGGCGCAGGACCGGTCATTGTGGCAATCTTTGAGGAGGCCTATGTGCAGCAGGTGGATGTCTTTCGGTTGATATGATGATGTTGATGATGAACTTTTGGTACTCATCATATTAAAGACCGTTTGAGAACAACGGGATATAACTCGGAAGTAAAGCCACAATAGAACTCTGTTCGGTTATTGTCAATTATGTAAATGGCTGGACTAACCAAATTGTAGTCTTACGTATTGTTTGTTTTGACCCCTTCCATCTTAAAGATCGTATGACCGAAATTGTCTTTGTTAAAATAAGCCATGGTTTAAGTCACGATTCTGAGAAACTTGAATACATACGAGGGGCGATTCAAAAATAATGATAAACGATATGTTACAATAGCATAATTAAATTTTGTGAACTACGGTAACATAGTAACACTCTTTAAAATTAAGATTAATAAATAAAAAAATAGCATCATTCATTTGTTTTGATGTGACAGTTAATAATAGACGACAGTGTCGAGTACTTTAAAACATCGGTAAAATTAATGTAAGTTTGAGTACATTATTAACAACTTATAGCTTCGATTCTGAAGATGGCCCTGGAAATATTTTTACGGAAAATGAAAACTGGGTTCATTTTTAACCACCCAGATATGTATTACACATTTGTACAGTAATATTTTTAACAATTTGGTTATCCTAAAAACTTTTAAGTACATTTTGGGTAATGTTCACAATCTTCAGAGATTTGTACAAAAATCTGGATTCGTAGATTTTTATAAATATGCATAACTATTGTAGATGAGCATACAAACATTGTTTCAGGGTAGTTAAGTTCATTTGTAAGAAAAAAAATCGAGAAAAAAAATATTTTATGTACCGGAGCTTCTGGATGACTTTGGGCTGGTAAGGAACCTCAAATTGCAGAGGCTGCTGTAAAAACTTGGGTAATTACAGCAAACAATCATTTGTTGTAAATTGAAGACCAAAACATGGTCTATCAAATTTTAATTATTGATTCTCAAAATAATGCTCTACAAAATCCAAGCTTTAGAGATAAAATTAAGTGACATGGTAAAACTCCATATTTCGACACTGAAAAGTTTTTGTTTCCAATAGAAAGCAAAATAAATAAATATGATAAAATAAAATACGCGGGGAACCTTAAAAAAGACCAAATTTTATAATAAAAGTGGTACAATACTCATATAGCTATTATTTAATACCGATTATCATTACTTTTGAATCACCCCTCGTAACTATTTACAATTCAACATTTTATAATGTGCAATTAATTTAGACCAAAGAGTTGGCGTTCAGATTTGCATGGACGATTTGTGAATGAATTCATTCTTAAGCTGTCCATGCAATTTTGAACCCATTAGGGGAGACCAGGTATGAACGTAACAATTTTCAGTTTTTGATTTTTCATATTTTTTTGGTAGCTGTGGTCAAACTTCGCATCTTTATGTGCAATAGACACATATTTCATGTATCTTTTTGTACCAAAATAAACTCCATACATCGAATAGTTTTACAGAAAAATGGCTCATAGTGAAGGATGGAATTTGTTGCAATTATCCCTACCCCCAGGGCTGGTTGTAACAGTGCATAGGGATAATAGAAACAAAGTAAATAGCTATAAAATAATCAATATAACTAATTATGTGTAATTAGTATTTTTAAGTAATCAACAGTCTTAAAATATCACTATCTCAAAGACGAACATTAACAAAGAATGAATATAATTAACATTAGGTATTATATGAGACGAAATTAATTTATACCTATAGGATATACGAGTGACGTGAGAGCAATCAACTTTCTGTCTTATTCTAAATGTCATATAAACAAATGCTTAGGTGTAATCCAAGGAATTAAATGCTTCCAGCATTGTCCTTATTTCTGGGTATACTACTAAGCTAATCATACAATGTACCAAATATGATAAAAAAATGTGTTTTACTCCTCATTGACAGTGAATATTTGTTTCCAGAAACAAATCCCGCCTTGGGTAGTGCCACTGAACTTTCAAGTAAAGCTTTCCTTTACTTTACATATCTATATAAAGTGATGTGAGCTAGTTGGTACGTCTTTGCTGCGTCCCTGTAGGGCATTTAAAAAAAGGATCACCTCAACTGCAGCTAAAGCTATAATTTCTATTTTGGTGGACTTCTGTCTGTTGTTATTTTGTGTATATTAGACATTCAGCAACAAAAACGCACTAAGTATAATGAGTTATTTAATAAACGCTAGCACATAGGTGTACCAATGAGCCTCCAATTTGGAAATCGGGATGAAAGTAACAAGTTGTTTCTATCATCCCTGGGTATCGAATTTCCATAACCCCACAAACACCCTGAAGGACGTTCGGATAGATGTCGTAGAAAAATTTTAAATGAATTTGTTACGTTCATCCCGCGTTACTTTTATACCTGGTCTCCCCTACTCAATGGTATTCTATCGTAGATTGTAAACATTGTCTTTGAAGGAAGTTAGACTCGCGGAACTGTCAGTAAATCTTCCTGCCAAAGTTGATGATGTAAGATAATTATATAAATATTATATGTAGGTACAAATAGGTACCGTCAGTAGAATCTAAAAAAAATGTAAACAAATATGGTTGATCTTCCATAGCATTTGACATCGTAAGAAGAAAATAAAACACGTTCGCAGATATATTTTTACGATAGTACCTAATGGTTACTAGAGGTTTCATATTTTAAGTTCGTAGTAAAACCAAGTTCTGAAAGTGCGTGATTATGGAATAATGCAAGTTTGTAGGTTTGGTTTGTATTTTATCAAAGTAAAATTAAAAATAACATCAAATTATTTGTAGCTTTCAATCAAAAACCATAAACTAAAACTGGCATTCCCACAAATTTTAAAACGTGTCTCCTTCCGAATTTAAAGTGGGCAACCCAAATACGCTAATCAATTCCCTTCATTTAGAACTAGCTACCGTATAAATAATACTTCAGAATAACCATTTACAGTGTAGATGTGTGAATGAAATAACTATTATTTCGGTCCCTATTTGTAAAGGCAACCTCGACTGACCTACTTACTCGAAATATACGTGCAGAAATAACGACTTGCTGGAACAATTAGCATGCATTTTTAAGTATTTCAGTTTCGTAAAATTATTACTTAGGTACTTTTGGTACACTGTAACTAGTAACAGGCATTCCATCTACAACTTGATATTGAGGTGATGGGGTTGAGGGGAGGGGGTTGGAAAGGTGATAAAGATAACTATTTCAGTACAGGAGGTATTTTTTTACGCGCTAATGCGAAAAGTGGTTCATTTCTTGTCAGGTCGAAACTACCTAAAAAGCGTCGTACGTTACGTGCGAAAAGGAAATTCGTAGCTCGTGTCGATTTAAAACACGAACGAAGGGAGCCAAATATTTCGAACTGAATTTTTTTCGCACTTGTATCGTAGTGTACTATTTTCATGGGAGCAAGATGCGAAAAGGGACCTTATGACGGTCCTATTGACGGAATCCGTTGCACGTTGCTAAGCCGGTAGTGATGACTCTGCCTTCATAGCTGGGGGCCGTACCTGAGACCACGTAAGCCCTTCTCTTTATGTCAGTTTATTTATTTATCACAAACGAAAAGCAAAAAATAACTCTCACATGCTACAGGATATTTTTTTTCCATTCGGTTTAACCATGAAATCATTAAAAAAATCTGAGAATACATTTCACCTTGTTTTTTAAATTAATATAATGTCTTATTTCACTAATTAGTTCAGTTATAATATTCAAGGTACTTTTCCTCCACATAGCATATCCTTCGTAATAAATTTTCGTAGAATAATATTTTTTACAGGTTAAAAATTAAATACTTAACGTCTTCTTTTAAGTATTACAAAAATATGCTGGAATGCCCTGTAGGTATAACTGTGAAAATATTAAGCTTTCTGGAACCCTTACAATTTTTGCCATGGTTTTAACACTTCCATTAAACTATTTGGGAGATACCATTTAGAGTATACATTAATGGTAGTAAATTAGCGTATACACATAATTGAGTAAATTGTAAAAAACTTAAGGAACGTTTATGAAAAAAGTTGTTATAAAACTCGCGAAACTATTTTTATTCAACTCACACAAGTGAACACATGGTGTAGTGGCTTAACGCGCCGATGCTCTTTATTATCCGACCCACATAATAATAATATTATCTACCTATCCAGCCGTTCGTGCATGCTGCTCATACTCGCGCACCGCGGAGTAGGTAAAGGATAAGTGATTAATATTGTAAAGAAAATAAATGCACTATTTTATGATGCAAGTATAGAGATTTCGGGTTCGAATCCCAGCAAGGACATTATTTGTATATTTATTTATTACAAATATTCGTTCCTTGGCCATGGCTGTCTATGTATATAAGTATCTATCTATTAAAATATAATAGGCGACGATATATATTATGTATCGTCGCCTGGTACTCACATCACAATCCTTAATTGAACTTGCCGTGGGACTAGGTCGATTTGTGTAAGATGTCCCAAGATATTATTAATGCATGATTTCTTAGATCCGGTCTCTAAGCATTCTTAATATACGAGTACTAGGTACATTAAAGGAACGCGTCTTTTCAACAGGGCTTATTTCTATTATGTCAGTAAGGGTTATTATTTTCTGTGTTTTCATAAGAGAAATAATCTCTATTGACCACATATAATAAGCCCTTTTAAAAAGACACTCCTCATTATATTTATTTTTTTACTGACTTGCTACTTACTTACATATAATACTTTACTTATGCGGTGCAATAAAGCATAATTTATTATTATTAATACTGAATTACATTAAAAATGACTAATTTTGTAAAATCGCAATCGGCTACAGAGCATGCAATAAAAAATGAAAATCGTTTATTGTTCCAAGACAGATACAAAGTAAATCTTGGCCCTGACTCCTGAGCTAGGAAACCCTGTGTTACAGAACTCAGTTTCGTAACTAGTCGCAGTTTGATCGTGAGCTAAAATTAAAACTATAAGCACTTTACAAGCTATACAGATATTTGTAACAATATATATGTCATTTCATTTGATTTACTAAAAATAACTCTCACATGACTGTCAGACTTTCGATCGATATGACAAAGCTACACGATATATTTTTTTCTCATTCAGTTCGATTACCGGTTTAACCATGAAATCATAAATAAATCTGTGAATAACTGTATTACCTTGTTTTTTAAATCAATATAATGTCTTGTTTCACTAATTAGTTCATTTATAATATTTAAGGTACTTTACCTCCACGTGTTATGCCGCGTCCTAATAAATTTTCGAAGAATATTATTTTTACAGGTTTTTAAAAATTTGATTTACTAAAGTTATCTAGTGCGAGAACGAGTGCTATAAACGATTTTCTACAAAGCGGAAATTTATGGGCACAATTTATGTCCTAATAACTATATTTTTAGTTACCTAGTTTAATTAAGAATCCAACTGTGGTTTCGTAAAAAATGTTAATTTGCACAATAAAGTAAAAATAAATGAATAAAGCAAAAGCTCGTCTGCAACTGTGTAACTAAGATTAAAATCATGAGAATATATTACAAACTGTTTCCCGCTGTGTTACTACTTACTCGGAATTGAGTTTTATACTCTGGCCTTATAACTCGGAATGTGAATAGACAAAAGCAAGTGGATGAGAGAGCGCATTTAAAAGTATTACAGGTTATATTTTACTTTGTTACTTTTGCCTAACGTTTTACCGCCGGATGAGAAGTTTTCAAAGTTGCTAAACAAAAATCAGTAGGTACAGTCAAGTGCAAAAACAAGTATCGAAATAATCCACTAATAAATATGTTACGACGTTCATATTAAGGTGCATTCAGACCAAACGAGCATTCGCTCTTCTAACCCCCTACTCTACGCAATTCGATCGTTACACAAAACGTGATTCGTTTACACAGAATTAGAGTGCACTGGGACATATTTTTGAACATTTTTGTGTACACCTTATTTTGTCTTTGACTATACAAACGGAAAGGTAACTTGCCTTTAAAATAGACCTTATGAGTTCTTTAATAAAGTCCATTTTAAACACCGTGAAAAAGTACCTTTCCATTTGCAGTTGCACTGACATAAATTAAATTAATTATACCTAAAAAACATTTTTAGTCACTTAAATCAAATAGAGATAAGCATTATTTTAAAGTTTGACTACACCTAAATAGAAGAACTCAATTAGTTACGATGATAAATCGGTATATTTAAATACAAAAATGCTTAATGAAATTGTTGATCGTCCTCATTTTTAACCGACTTCAAAAAAAGAAGTTCAAACGGTATAAATATGGTCCTGTTTTTTTTAAGATTGTTATTTGGTTAGGCATAGAACTGATTTAGAGGATACCTATGTGTTATTAATTTGTAAAAACCGTAAGATAAGGGAATAACCCTAAACCAGACACATCCAACTACCTACTATTATTTATTTTAGTTGTACTATACCTACATAAAAATCTTCCTCTTGAATTACTCTATCATTAAAAAAAGTCTCATCACAATCCGTTGCGTAGTTTTAAAGATTTAAGCGTACAAAGGGACATAAGGACAGAAAAAGTGGCTTTATTTTATACTATGTAGTGATAAGTTCCTAAGTAGGTACGTATTATGTTTCAACTTGATTGATAAAACAACTTGGTATTTGGTCTTATAGATAAAGATAAATAACCATAGTTAATCAAATCACCGGCCAAGTTAGTCAGCATTCAAGAACCTTCCAATAACGCGTTTTTCGCCGAGCAAACGATCCCCTACATTTACATAATGCTACCCCGTGATACAATGTCGTGTCAGCTTACTCAGCTTTGACTATCAGTGCCTTGTTTCTTCTACACGTTTCTGCAAGGGTGCGAAAGAGATAAAAAAACTCGTTAGAATGTAGAGAAAGGGATCAGATGAATGTGTAGCTGACGCTCATGTATCGTTTCTTTTTTGGGTGTTAAATATGCACCGATATGTATTAGTTCTTGGTACTTCGATATAAAATAGTTATTTATGGTAGAAGTGTGGAAAGTAGGCTTTTTTAGGACGAGTGTCGGTGACTCGTTTCGCTCGTGATTTTAAAACCGACACTAGTTAGGAAAAAGCCTACATTTCAACATATTGTGTATCATACATTTTTTTACAATGCATTATTCCTACGAGGAAACCCTGACTATTTCGGCAGTACCAACCAGGCCGTGCGGAAAAGTACTATAAAAAAGAATTCCCGAGACATTCATTCACACGTGCGGAAAAAAATCACTTTCTGTGCATAAGTTTATTCTCAAAAAGAGCACTTTCTTAGCAGATGCATTATAAACAACTATTTAAAGGTGGTCAGGGTGGTCAAGAAGATCTGCTGGGAGACCACCGACAAGTCGGTCCGACGATCTGCCGAATCGCAACAAAGCAGTGGATGCGACTAGCACAGGACCGAGGAAAGTGGCGTAATAAAGAAGAGGCCTAGGTATACCCAGCAGTGGGTGGACACGGGGTGAATAGAATTTAAAGAGTTGTGGCTAGGTACTTAGATTGTGTTTACATTGTACTACAAAGTAAATAATCCTACACGTGTCAATGCAGGGACTTCCCTAAGAATCGTCGAGGGACCATGTGTTTCTCGTCACCTCAAATAAACTTTTATAGCTGCTGTTTCTCTGCTGGTTTTGCATTCTTATTGGTTACGCGGGAACAGGGGCATAAAGTTCTTTAGAACCAGTTCAATGTGGTCTTCATGTATCTATTAGGTAATGATAGTGAGTACTTATAGTAAAGGGAACCGCAGCAAACAGGGAATAGTACATTTCCTAACTAGTGCGGGAAAACTTTTTTTCGGCGATGGTGAAATTGGAGCCCGAGTGAAACGAGGGCCACAATCACCCGAGTAAAAAAAAAGTTTTTGCACGTGTAAGGGACGATTTTTTTCATAACAAGTGCGTCAAAAAGAGAAATTACAGCGCGCGAAGCGTGCGCAAAGTTCGTTTTTGCGCACTAGTTAGGAAAAAGTGGTTACAGTCAAATCTAATGAAATTTTAGTATGATATTGATTCAAGTCTCCATCATTTGTCAGTCTCCGTAGCCTTGTTGGTAATGACCCTGCCTACGAAACTGGAGGTCGCCGAGAGAGAGAACCCGGGGGTTGAAATCCCGGCGAGAGCATTATTTTTGTATTTATTTATCATAAATCCTTGGTCGTAGTAATGTATTTTAGTATCTATATACATCTAATATTTTATAAAGAAAAACAAAACGATCAAACAACATGTAATTATGTGATGTTCGCGGCCCTGGCGCACATGAGCGAACAGCTCGCTCCCGCTCGACGAGTTATTGGAATGTCAATTTCTCCGACAGACGATTGCTGACAAGAAGTTTCCCCTATCTGATTAAATTACATTCTGTTATTGTACCTAGCTTAAAGGCTAAAACGATTGCCAGAGACAGAAAACTTATAAAGACTCATTGCAAAATGACCTTTCATGTATATATACTTCTGTAGTCTCATTAGAGAGGTTGTAGTTACTGTCTGTTGTTGAACCTCTGAGTGCCTCTGATTAATATTCTTACGCCATATTAACCTGTTGCGATATGAACTAATAACTAGTTATTTGTTTCATTAGGAGGGAAATGGGTTATTTACGATTTAGAGTAAGCAATATACTGTTCCAAAATGTTAACTTTAAGCTTTGCAAGTGGTCCCTTAATTTGACAACGTGCAAAATACTAGACATGGTCTTTGACCCACTGCTTTTATTATTTTTGAGGCAGAACGATGAAGACTATTGAATGCCAAGGAGGCTTAAATACACGACCTTCCCTTATTTCTGTCGAATTAAGGGTTAATAATTAGAATCTTGAACACCTGAAAAAGAATAGTAATTCCCTGAACAGCAAAGTTTCATTACCTTTTTTTCATATAGCCTATTTGGAGTCCCACTGCTGGGCAAAAGCCTCCCCTCTCCTCATCCAATCGTCCCTATCCATGGCCAGTTCCCTCCACCTCACGTCGTACGCGTCCATGTCGTCCCGCCATTTCCTCTTTGGTCTACCTCTGCTCCGTTGGCCATCTTGTGGCTCCCAGTCAGTTAGGATTTTAGCCCAATACGACGTATGCATTCGGCAGACGTGCCCCGCCCATTCCCCTTTCATTACCTATAATAGCATTATTTCTGCAAAATTTCCACAAAAAAGTACTGTAAGAGATCCAGTTAAAATGTTTTTTTTGCTATTAAATTATGTTTTGTATTTAATACTTGTGTACCTTGGAACTCTGACAGTGTCTATATAAAATAATTATGTAGAAATGAACATACGAGTATGATAAATGAACTAAATAAAAAGTAAAACATAATTATCTTTTGATGTAATCTCGTGGCCCATTCCACCATATAAGAAACCTACAATTTAATATGAATAAAAGTCAATCTATATTATTTGCTTATCTCTGAGATTGTCTAGTTTTGCAAGAAATGACCACTTGCTTTTAAGATTGCGATGCGCGAAACTAATTTTATAAGATTGTTAGAAGGATTCATGTTTTCGTCTTTATGCTGACTTTTGTCGTATTATTTTGACAACATGGTGGGAAAAGCGACGGCTCAAATTATCTGTAAATATGTCGTCCATTAAATACAAAAGCGACACAAGTCAAAAATTTACTTTTTACAGGGGAGCTGTTTAAAGATTGTGTATTCGTTTTTTGTTCACAATTTTTTTTTACAGCATTAATATTATATGAGTTATATATCAATTTGTAGGCATTTTAACCCTCTTTTGATGTGTTTGGTTATTAGAAAGTAATATGTGCTGTGCAAGCTTTTATGAGCGTATACGTCCGTTTTGCATAAAAAAAATAACATTAACTCTGATAATTTTTTTTTCATCAAAGGCCACAAATACAAAAAAATAAGCAGTTATTTCATTTAAATCATACATAAAATCATGTCTTAAACATAGAAATACTGTTTTTTTCACAAAACTGAACCAGACAAAACTTTTTCTTACTGTCTTTACTTACATATTGTCAGAACATGTTTATAGGTACCGTAAACCGGGGTTACTTTGATTAACTTTAATTTTGGTTACATATTTTGATGA
>JALPQI010012773.1:0-31826 GCA_025490895.1 Thaumatotibia leucotreta | reverse complement strand
CCACTTATATATTCTAAATCAATGCCAAATAAAGCCAACCAGATAAAGTGTTTGAAACGTCGGAATGCAGTTAATTATCACATTGATCGCGGGGAACTCCCGAGGGGAGTTTTCTGTGGGAGGTCCATTTTCGCTACAAAGCGGAAAAATCACGGGATCGGCTACGAGCGTAGCGCATAGCACTCGTCCGCAATTAAAGTGTTAATATACGCGAGTTTATCCGTTTTCATAGTTTTATTTCATGAGTAATCCTCGCGGTAACCCAATAAACTATTACATTATTTAAAGTTTAAATACAGTTGGGTTCAAATTTGCATGGACAGTTTATGAATGATTTTCAGTTGTACAAGGTACAACTTATCTTAACTAATCTTAACCATAGCAAAATTATAAACATATTTGAGAACAGATTTTCATAGTTGATCACATCAAAAACTAGAGCACTGCCGTGCAATTCCTATACCACAGTAAGGGCTTGTGCATAAATCACGCGAGGTCCTATAGGGGGGGAGGGGGTCCAAGAAAACATCACGAAAGATCACGGTAGGGGAGGGGGGGGTACAAGGAGACCTCACGTGTATTTTTTTACGATGAACAAACTAAAAAATATTGTCAATTTCGGCTAGCGAACGTGAAAAGTTGAATGAAAAAAATACACGTGACACTGCTAGGGGGGGGGGGGGGGGGCTAGCCAAGAAACTCACCAAACATCACAATGGGGGAGGGGGGGGTCAAAAAGTAGCCAAAAAAACATCACATGATTTATGCATGAGCCCTAACTGACAAAAGTCGATTTTGAGATAATAGCAAAAAACAGTTTTAAAGTAATATATTTTCCAAGATATGATAGTTATTCATATTTTTTTTTGTCCATAATGAAGTATTAAAATCATGCAATATGATAAATTAAAAAAAAACGTGCTTCTGCATTTTCTAAAATTAAATATGTGTTTTTTTCGATATTCTGTGTTTGTACTGCGCTTTTAAAAACAGGGAAAAATATAACAATTACTAATTAAGACACAGTAAAATGACAACTTACTGCACAAATTTTGCGTGCTTTATAGAGATAGGTGGCATTTTACAGGTTAAACTGCAGTAAAAGGGACTAGTGTACTGTAATTTAACTAGTATTTTGATTGCATTTTCGTGCTACGAACTTCATTCACAGCAGTAAAATATAGTTTTTTAAAAATAAAGTAATTAAAATACAACAAAACTTTGTAACAGCATTACATGATTTTATTATTAAGAAATTCAAACACGTTTATCAAATTTCATGCCAATGTAAGACACAGAAGGAAGTAAAAAACGATTTAAAAGTTACTTGAAAAACGCAGTTTATTTAGGGATTTGTCGTCAATAATACAAAAATAAGACAAAAATTAAGGTTTATTACCACATTTTCTTAAGCAATGAAATAACAATCAACTTAAGGTACCAGTATCGGTTGTAATCATAGCAAATGGCACATTATATTTAGCCTTACATTCATTTCAATGAGTAAG
Organism: Thaumatotibia leucotreta; assembly: GCA_025490895.1. NCBI lineage: Eukaryota > Metazoa > Arthropoda > Insecta > Lepidoptera > Tortricidae > Thaumatotibia > Thaumatotibia leucotreta. Next base: position 30,318 of record JALPQI010012773.1, on the reverse strand, counting down.
CTCACGACTGATTATGGCGTAGCACTTCTACGATTAATTTTAATAAATATAATTTCTTACGTATTCGTGTCAGTCATAATTCAAAAATACTTTAGAATACTGTATATTATAATACAAAACCCTATAAAAGATTAAATTGTCATTAATTATGACCTTTTAATACAATAGTACTCCGCTCCTGGAGTATATTTATGTATGACACGTTATAGGTTTTGTTAAATATCCGTGACTAATTTAATAACACCGTATATATGTCGTAGGATGATTTGATACTTCGAATCTTCGCGAAAATCCTAGGGGTTTTGCGAAAACGCGGATAATAGGTTAGGTTAGGTTAGTTTGCAAAACCCCTAGGATTTTCGCGAAGATTCGAAGTATCAACCTAGGATTTTCGCGAAGATTCGAAGTATCAAATCATCCTACGACATATATATTATGTAACAATTCATTCAAGAAATGATTAAGAATTTACTTTTATATTTTATGTTTAGCTTTGAATTTAAACTAACATAAAGAAATTTGTTAAATGCATCTGGGATTACCGTATAAGAAACTTAAACCAAAAAGTATGTAGCAATCTTATCAAATCCCAAAACAGGTAAATACAAATTTCTAAATACTCGATTATTGACCGGTATTGGCGGTATTCGTATAATTCATATGTATAATCTACTTCATACGTTACGGCGAGGTACCGCAATCAAGAAGAAATGTAACAATATTATGACATAACGATGATATTTGTTGGCAAGGCATTGCTTAATAAGATGATACCGCCGCCTATGAACCATAACTCGCATAGCAAAATTAAATGTGTACAAACTAAAGAGAAGGTTATTGTTTTGTCTTTTAAGAACCTAATAATTAGGTAATAATACCTTTATATGTTTAACTATATAAGTTTTTATTCGTTTATCAACAGACGACACCTTGGTTGTTTTAAATTGTAAATAGGTCAGGAATTATTTTACTACTTTAAATAGGATGTTCTAACGATATCACTATAAGCTCTCTCTATCTTCAAGAAACGTCCGAGATGGAACTAACTCGAATTTGCCAGTTAAAATAAACATCTAAATGCAGTTAAAATAGTCAAATAACATTAAAATACTGCCTAGACTGCAGCCCCTTGGGGTGCTACTGTCCTTTAGCTAGTATTATTGCTATTGAAAGTAATACAACATACAGCATAATGTGTACATTAATGAACTTGTTACTGCAGTTTAGATGGTAATACGATACTTATTTTAACAGTAGTGTACCACTTTAAATATCGTTATTTTATTCCTACTGCGTCTTAACTGGTAATTATGCTTATTAATCTATGAAACTGGAAACGCAGTACAACACTTTTAGCATAAAAATTGTATACTGTGTTTTAATTAGTTTCTTTATAAACGAGATACTATCAGTTTACATGCTAAAAATCATAAAAATCTACACATGTACTGCGTTTTAGTTAGTATCAGCCTAAAAACCGTAGCCGTAGACCATTTTACTGCGTTTTATATGGCATTGTGCAGGAAAAACTAGTCACTTACTGCTTTTTGGGGTTCGAGTTTCCATGTTCCAGTTTTCCAAATTAAAAACCGATCGATTGGGATTATGCGTTTTGATTTGCTGATTATAGATCACGAATAAACCAAAAATCGGAAAATTGGCAGTTACTGTGGTTTAGGAATTGCACGGCAGAGCAGCAAACCTTCCCTGCCAACTACTACGGACAGGATTGTGGTTCGCCCTAGCTCGGTGATTTATGAGAATAAGCGTAGCAATTTCCTTTTTATATTGCGATGAATTTATTTGCTTTATCCAACAATCTTTCCGATTCTAGTTATTAATGAAATCACAAATCATTAACTATCATATTTTTACAGTATAACTAGTCCATATTGTAAAAATATGAATGATTGGTTATGGATTACTAGTAGATAAATAGATATTTGCTATTTTCAAAATATCCCGTAGCTAAATAAGCCCCAGTGCATTTTACCTATAGGTATTTTTAATCCTTACTAAAACTTACATTACTATTTTGTTTCAGGTAAGTTTCATACATTTGCTGCCGTAACTTTTAATGATGTTAAAGGAATTAAGTGAGTATCTTAGTTTATTTCAAATTCATTATCGAGGTGTTATGCTAGTATTTTTTTTTTCAAATAGTTATCAGTTTTTCGTTTTCCTGCCAACTATTTGAATTATACTAAATTCTATTATGGACTGTCTATTATAATTAAGATATATTATTCTAGATGTCAATGGATTTTCTTGATTATGCGAAATAAAAGACAGAAGTATTGTCAATATTCTAATATAAACATTGGTAACAGAATATTGGAACTAAAACAACCATTCAATGATCTATTTTAACTCTACATTTTTTTTGAGACATCCGTAGTAATTGTAGACATTTCAACAGATAATACTTACAGCTTGCTCGTATTATATAGGTACCTTAAATATCTCCACGCAAAATGCATGATATAAAAAATATAATAGAAATCGCAAAATCGCTAGCAAAATTTTTGTATTAACCTCATATTTTTTGAGAATTGTAAACTACGTTTTATAACTACCTATATATTGTAATACCTCATATTTTACACTGAAGCATAAAGGACTCCATTAGAGAACATGAGTAATGACGTTACCCGGCGTGCTCAATCAGCATAGCGGGGACGTGCCCACTAATAACTCCACGTGACTTTATTGCTAAAATTAAATCTAATTACAACCGAACGACACGACTATACATTCGAATTTACTTACTAATTAAATTTTGCCAATGCACAAAATTTTATTTAGCTCATACGGAATGCGAAGGGTGATTCTTATTTAGTTTGACAGGTGTCATGACCATGTTCGAAAGTTAAGGGTTTCCAGGACGTCCAGCAATTTGATACTTGTTTGTGAAGTATAATACCTGCGAAGTGCTTACTGTTAATATATAAAAATATATAAAATTATGTCTAGGTAACCTTAACTTTCTGTACATGGCTGTGACAACTCACAAATCTAAATAAGAAATACCCAAAGTGGAATTATCTCCAGTGATATTATTACGAAACCAAAGACTAATTTGGGGAAGTAGCCTATAGGCAGCAACCTAATGCAATCATGAGGGTTGAAACCTAATAAAGGAAGTGTGAATGACTTTATAAGTAGGTTGTTTAGATTCGGAGAGCTTTTAGGGTCTTTCAATGAATAAATTGAATTAAACATGTCGTCGGAGAGCAAGATAGCGACATGACCGGAAGGGTGTAGAAAGGACCGGAGGCACTTTTTTTAGTTTGGGAATCCAGAGCCTTAAAAAGTATGTACGTATATCTTAGGTCTATGAACCCTTGAAATTCCATTTAAATAAGTTTGTGTAAAGCCGCGTTTCCACTTAGTGTTCTGAACGTTCGTTCTTGGGCTGACGAACGAACATTTTGCTATGTAAAATCCTGTTTTCGCGGCTTAGTGAAAATGTCTCTTAGAAAGGCATATAAATATCGACACCAGCTTTTATATTTACAATTATAATTGTGTAATAAGTTTAGTACTAACTATAGGTATGTGCCTATGTTACATACATACCTACATTACATAGTAATTGATTAGTTTGATTTAGTTCGAAGATTATTTTCATATTTTTTAATTTAATTGTAAAATAAATTATTTTTCGTGTTCTCTTTAGCAAGTTGTTTTATTTGTTTTCCAATGAATGAAAATGATACATTTTATGAAGCCAAAAACACATATATTACTGACTTACCGTACACGTAATTGATAAAGGGATAAATAATAATTATCAGCTTGCTAAGTGAGGAGACGTTTATTAAAAAGGGGATTAATCAATAAATCAGTAACCTACAATGACAATTGCTTTGTGACTGCAACGTGACTCGCGGTAGCCATCGGCGATTAGAGCTGGAAGTATCCTGGCGGATCAAATTGCTCTGAGCATGTCCGGGAAAGCTACTCGACAAATAAATGAATAGAGGATATTTTGAATTGTTCGAATTGTTCTGTCATAGAACAATATCCTATTTCTACCGGTGTCGTTCAATGACGACTGTGTGTGCTAATTAAATTTCTGAATAGATGGCAACCATTTTTCTCATACAGTGCACTGTATGAGAAAAATAATGTAGCGATCATTTTGAATTCAATGTGTAATTTCAAAATATAATTTGGCCACTTAACTGCCTTAATAGATGAAATGTCTGGTGCTTTGCATCAAAATTTGTTAGATACTTCAATTCTGTATTATATATATCCCGTGCCTCCATGTGGGAGGTGCAGGTGCAATAAGAAGACTCAGGGGTAGACTTTGAAGAAGAATCATTTATATAATATTTACGCGGCGCACATGCGTGACCCAGAGGCCGAAGCCTCGGAGGTGACTGATACATTTATATTTTATTTATTATGTTGATTATATTATATATCATTGACATTAAATACATAATTTATCCGAAAGTAACCAGTAATGTAAAGGATTGTTATAAAACCTCTAAGTACCTTGACAAAACATAGTTATTTGTATTCTATTTATTATAAAAGAGATAAAGCAGATAAAGCTATTGAATGGTTGATTATACTTATAAATAACCAGCTATTGATCGACACCACTAGAAATATAATATATTGTTCTCTATCAGAATAATTAGTTATTTATCATATGTTTCTCTTTATATAAATCTATTTCCAACGGTAAAAACTCAAAGAGCTAAATCATGAGAGTAATTTTAAAAACGAGAATTTTCACCATTAGTTGCTTTAAAAACACTGGTTATACGAGCCGTCCAAAGCATACAGGTTAAAAATTCACGACGCAGCTGTTTGGTGAATAAAAACTCTAGCACCTGCATCGTTGAACAGCTACGCAGAAAAAGTATAGGTACCTAACACTCGCGCTGGGAAAAACAAATCTTATTTGAACATCGTTCGTGGCTGTGACACGGCTCACGGTAGGGGTCTTATAGGTAGGGATGTTAACTTTCAATTTCGACAAAATTCAAAAGTACTAACTTTTAATAATGCACTATTTTTAATACAGTTTAACAAACTTGTTAAAATAGCAACATACTTTTAAGTAGGTAATTTTGTAGGAACAGCGGCAAATACTTTGTAGCGGCCAAGTATATTTACACCCTAATATTTAGTACCTACTACCTACCTATTGGTACTCAAAATTTTTGACCACTTTCATTAGGTAGGTACTACGACTTATTTCACGCTGACTTTAACTTGCCTATCTATGTAAGTATACTCACAGATTATTAAGGAAGTGAAAAAGCGATGGGTGATATATTTAATAAACATGTAATAATAAGGTCCCCTTTAAAAGATGTAGATGTGAAAGAAATCAATCAAGATTACTGTGTCAGAAAACCTAACAGATTAACCCCCTTATTCAAATAGATGTACAATAATAATTATCTAACCTGCAATATCTGGTAAACTTTTGTTTTTTCTTGCCGGGTGGTTTAGATGGGTGACCTTTTAAGGGATTTTTTTGGGTTTATTTTTATTTAAGTTAATATTTTAATATTACATTTACTAATTTATTTTTTGAGATTTAGGTTGCAGTTAATATTATTCTAAGTAGTTATTGTTTTTTAATTTACTTGTATTGGCATGTCTCTGAATTTATCATTGAATAAAAATCTACCAAATGCAAAATGTCAAAGTGACAAATTAGCTGATAGCAGTTTTATGAACGGCATAAGTTTGTTATTTATAATATGTAATTCATTATGAAATGTGAATATGGTCACAAACATCATCGAATCAATACACAGAAATTGAAATGCATTGACGAGATGAGTATTGTTTTGCAGCCAAATTCTTTAGTCCACGTGGCCAAAACAACGAAACGTAGAACAAGAGTGACGACCCATACTCACATACTTAAAATGAAATGTAAACAAACGCCGGCGGCACGCAAGCTCACCGCAGCGGGGGCCCGTAATCACACGGCGAAAGAACTTCTGTGAAATTGGGAATCAATAAGACAATGATTGAGTTCGACGCGACACGTCACGAGGGAAGTTCTTAAAGTTTCGAAGTTAGGAAACGACGGGAACACGGCACGTAATTTGAAGACAGGGATTTGAAAACATGTTTAAGCAGGTTTTGGACGAAATCGATAAAACTTAATTAAATTTGACGTATTATTAAAACTATAGGTGATATGCGTGTAAAGCTATCAAGTCGTAAATTTATGGATACGGTATCTGTTATTTTATCAAACAATGATGAAATTGAAAATTACCGGACCAAGGATCAAAGCTGGATTAAAAGTAAACAGGTTTATAATTTTAGTTTTGTCCTAAAATTTGCGATTTACTAATTAATGTTTCAAGAGTTTTAGTTTCATTTTAAACAAAACTGTGTGCATGCTTCGGTTTATAATATAACGTAATATGAAGGGTCCGCGGAAAGAATATGTCTAGTCAATTCAAATTACACAAGGAAAAACCACCTTACTTTTAACAGAATAAGGTGTGAATTTGCCATAATTTTTTTACGCACTTGATATGTTTTTTTCCGTGGACCTTTCATATGTATATAGAAACTAGTAAGTAAGTAAGTACTAAGTAGGCCTTCCGTGGTACCGAGAACCGCGAAATTAGTACATTTCGACCATCTTGTTTTGTCACTCCAAATAAGGCGGCATCGGAGTGACAGAGATATGTTCGAAATTTTTATTTTTTATTGATCTACTATATTACGAATGTCATACGTTTTGCTGAGTACCTAAGTAAGTAGAAAGATGATCCCCTTTTTAACACATTGAGCGCGGTGAACTCCCGAGGGGAGTTCTCTGTGGGAGGTCCATTTTCGCTACAAAGCGGAAAAATCACGGGATCCGCTACGAGCGTAGCGCGTAGCACTCGTCCGCAATGAAAGTGTTAACACTTTATCGTGTCACAATCATACAAGTGTGAAAGTTACTCACACTTGTATGATTGTCAGAACGTGACGACAACGCCGACAAATGATAAACACGGGACCATGATAAGTGATACGCCTTGAAAAGGGCTTATGATGTAATGGTTCGACTCTTATGATTCAATCGTGACTCGCGTCACGTTATTTGAGGCGAATCTGTGGGTAAGAGTGTGGAGCAAATACCTACAACTTTTTCATGCATATCATCATCATCATCATCAGTTAGTCCACTGCTGGACGTAAGCCTCTCCTGTTAACTATGCGTATAGACGCATTAGGAGATAAATGCCCATAATCGCCACGCTGGGCAAGCGGATTGGCGATCGCAGTAAGCCACTATGATGACGCTGCTGCCCATCATCAATCTTGTAGAATGGTATATAACTTTCATGCATATAACTTTGTTTTAAGACTTGCACCAATAACTTGTCGTAGTCAACTCAGCTTGTGAACTCAGCTTTTTTTCCAAATTCAGACAGTGTTATGGAAACGTCACGTTCGGGTGTATCACGCATAGCCAGGCCTACATTATTCAGGCGGCGCCTAAAAATGAAATGGTTGCATCGAAAGTGCCTGAAATGGAACTCTCTGATGTTGAAATATGGATTCCGATTCTCGGAATGCGGCGACTATACAGGGTGAAATCTTTTACATGAAAGGATGAACAATATTGCTTTGCTCTGCCGCGATACAGAACGTGTAGTTAATTAGTGTAACCCGCTATAATTACTTGCGTATTTTTTGCATGCAATTAATTTTCCTACCCCCCCGCCGCAAAAATAAATACGCAAATAACTATTTATATAACAAACCACCACCAATAAAACTATACTCAGCACGTGTTTCGCCTCTCTACGAGGCATCATCAGGAGTTGACGATGTTGTCGGTCTGGTGTCCGGCAACGGTTTCCGTTGCCGGACACTAGCCGGCCGTTGCCTGATTCAATTAATTTCTTTTACATGATACAAAATTATTTTTTCTGGATCTACTTATGATTGGGATCTACTTTTACTATGGGACTTATATCGAATTCGGTAGAAAAAAATATAACTACTACCAGTCGGGTGCATTAATATGTTAACGCTTAGTAGCGTATCGTAGTTCTCCCTCTCTGTCACTCTTGCATATTAGTGCGACAAAGACAGTTGGCTGCCTTTCGTTGACGATTGACGATTAAGCGTTAGCGATTGGCAACCTGTCCATGCACCCAGTATGGATAATTGTATACATATTATTGACAACTCGATTGTAACTAGCGACAGCTGGTTTCACAATTTGTATGGAAATGTAGATTTTGTGGTAAGTTTTTCAAAGATGGTCCCATAGTAAAAGTTAGCTGTAAATATGAGTAGATCCAGAAAATATGATTTTGTATCATGTAAAAGATTTCACCCAGTATAATAATACAATTACCATAATTACCATATACTACCATATAATAATAAAAAACTTAGTACAATTGAAAAAGTAAGTAAGCTTATTATTAATCTGATTGAATGCGAAATCAAGATGTTGAGGGCTATTTTGTGCAGAGCACCCAATACAAAGATTAGTTTGACAATTTTTTTTATGTAGTCTGTAGTCCATATTATTGTGAAGTATAGGTAGTTATCGTTTTCAATTATTCCAATACTTTGCAAGTGATAAAACGTCACTCTTTTGTATTGAACTAATCATAGTTTTGTCATTGCCACAAAACACCATTTTGGAGGGTAATATGGCGCTACTTGACAAGCAATTCTGCTGACTGTACACAACAAGCGATTACGGTTGTTTTACTACCACGGGTTGTAAGCTCAGTTTCCTCAAACACTCGACAAATTCCCTTACAGTATTCTAGTAAGATTGCGGGTATTATGTAAGCAATCGAAATTTTATATCCCCTGTGATGGTTATATTCAGCTTAGTATGTAATGTCAAATTTAATCTAACACGTGTAAACCACCTTATCTTGTATACATACAGCTGATATTTGTTTGGATCACGTGTTTCCGGTCCTTGGGGGGTTGGTGGTCGTTCGATAGATCCGCTAGTTTAGTTAAAAAGGTCTTAAGTACCTTGAGGTTTTATAAGCACATACGTCGTTGTTCATTTGTTAAGTAGCCTGAAAGACCGAGGTCGTCCGCGGGAAAAGAGCAGAGGGCCTATCCCGAACCACATTCGACGTGCTACCTCCCTGTCATACTTAAGTAAGAATCTACAAGTGTGACAGATAGGCAAGACTTCGAACATGGTTTGCGGTAGCGCCGCAGGTTGAAAAAGGAAGGAATGTCAGGCCTGACCGAACTAGGGTCTTTCCGCGATTGTTATCAATCCCTTTTTAACGGTTTCCCTTTAGATATAATTTGATATTGGATATTACTTGTATAGTAATTTATATTTACAAGATTTTAACGATATTTTCCGTCGTTCGCTGGATATAAATAATGCAAGTCGGTGGGAATTTATGTAATGATAAATAGTCCAGGGTGCTTAGCCAAGTTGCCAATCGCTAACGCTTAATCGTCAATCGTAAACGAAAGCCAGCTAACTAACAGTCTTTGTCGCACTAATATGAAAGAGTGACAGAGAGGGAAAATTACGATACGCTACCAAGCGTAAGCGATTGGCAACTTGGCTAAGCATCCAGATTTGGTAACTACATGTGGTGTAAAGAAGTTAGGTACCTATACCGTTCGTTAGTAAAAAACAAAAAAAAAGAAAACAAACCGAAAAACTTGCATTATTTCATAATCGCGCACTTTTAGAACACAATCTTAATTTTATCACAATTAAACCTTGAGTTCACACATATATAATATATATATATACATATTATTTTTTTTATATCTTGGGACATCTTACACAAATCAACCTAGTCCCACGGTAAGCTCAATTAAACTTGTGATGTGGGTACCAAGCGACGATATATATAATAGATAGATACATATAGATAGACACTTAAATACATAGACAGCCATGACCAAGGAACAAATATTTGTGATAAATAAATACACAAATATTGCCCTTGCCGGGATTCGAACCCGGAACCTCCAGTTTCGTGGGCAGGGTCACTACCAACTAGGCTATGGAGGCTGACTGATATTATATTTCAACGATGTTGTTACACACTGGAATAAAGGAATATTTTACACACCCACATTTTTGCTAGATACATAAGAGCGCCATTAAAACTCAAGACCAGTTTAAATCGGGGCACAAGTCGGGTTCAAAACAAATGACTCGCGTTTTTCCTCCTGCGACCCGAGCCGTGTTCGAGTGGCCCGATCCTGACCTACTATCGCGAACTTCGAAATTCGTAAATTTCTACGAACAAATAAAACACGGAAGCTGGACGTCATACTAAATGGCCTCTCAAAACCGGTCCTGAAATTTCGTTGACAAGTGTCATCTCGTCTTCAATACATCGGTTGCATCACGCTATAAATTTATACGAGGTGCCCACGAGGAAAGGGAAAAAATGTGTTTTGAATGCCTTAATACACAAAAGGATTTTATTAATCAAAAAATGCACTTTAAAGTTTTTTTTTACATTTGCTAGGTAATTAAAGATATTTTTGTTCATTTGATGTATGTCAATTAAGTGTGACAAGACTAAGACAACATGGTGACAAAATCGTTTCCTAAAATGCGTTTATCATAGCGTAACGGTCTAAAACGGGTTTAAGAAAAAATCTAATTTTCTCTTAAAATAGACTGAATCCAGAAAACTTCATATGACATTTTTAACTTCAAATTTGGTCAAAAATCCGCTGTTGAATTTTTTTCCTTTCCTCATGGGCACATTGTATATTATTATCGTATGAAAACTAAAACTGCTATTTAAAAATAGTTGTCATAATTGGTCCCTCAAACTTTTGATTGGTTATATTCTATTTGATGTTGCGCCGACATTTTTCGCTGTGTTAAGAAAAGCGCTGTGTCCTGTCCATCTCAGCTCAATTGCACAATTGTTTTTGCTGGCATTTTTGAGTTCACGTTAGATGTCCATGTTATAATAAACGCAACACCAAGATTCGAATCCAGCTGCTTCGTTTGCAGGGTTACTGCCAACTGGGCTACGGAGGCTTACAAAGCTCAAAGTTATAGCTCCAATCTTACGTGTTCATTACCATACAAATTGCCTATGTAGTTTTCAAAACTGAGTTACGGTGAACTTTGAGGCCGTACTAAGTGAGACGTTACCCTGTTTCCACACCTATTAGCCGAGTCCCCGGACGCCTAAGCGGCCAGTCCTAAGTAAATAAACTTAGCGGGGAGGCTAGTTGCAGTCTTGTGTATTTTTCAGTAGGTGTCGAAGTTTGGGAGAAACTTGGAGGCAACTTTGCTTTTGAATGTAGTTTTTAAAGTACTTACTTAATAATGCTTAAATTTAAGGCCGAGGCACGCCAGATGCATGAGCAGCACGGCATATACAAACGGTATACGCTTGCGTGTTGTATCGTATGAGTTGTTGTATTGTAATAGATGCCGGTTGCATCAAGTTTAGCATGGCCTCTAGGTTTTCATATTATTTCGGTTGGAAATAAGTATTTATGCAGTAAATTTAATGGCAAAGTTGGTAGCAAATAATTTTAATTGGTTATGCGTTCAAAATATTCAGATGCGGTTACATTACCTACATACGATCGAACACTACCAATTGAAAACCTTCAGTGCAACGACTATCAATTAGAAATTCAAGAATTTGTAATTATTACATTCATATCAATTAAATAGTGAGAATAATACTATAAAAGAAAAAAAAACATATTCCATGTAAGGCCTGCAATAAATAAATATTGATAAATAGGATAGAGTATCTTGAGATAGTTCCGAAAATCACAAAAATATCATTCGTAATTATATCGTCTTAAGTGCCACCTCTCGAAATTACCGAGATACGAAATTATCCTATAAATTCAAAATGTATTGGAATTTCCCTGATTTTTCCATGGAATCCAAAAAACAAGTAATTAACTTTATCGTGTGATTACTCCGTGGATATTAAAATACCGACCCGTATTCTTTGATCGCTAGTGTATATAGGATGTTTCTCCTGTTACTAATAAACAGATTTGCCGACTATCAATTCATACCTACGAACAAATAAAACATGGAAGCCGCACGACATACTAAATTGCCTTTCAAAAACGGTCCTGATTTTTAGTTGAAAAGTGTCATCCATCTCTTCAATGCATCACGGTAATGAATTTCAATATCAACCTATACAAACTTAAACCGCCATTTAAAAATAGTTGTGATTGGTCCATCAAAGTTTTGATTGGCTATATTCTATAAACATTTGTCAAAGATGTTGCGCCGACATATGCGCGATGTTAAGAAAAGCGCTATGTCCTGTCCATCTTGGCACAATTGAACAATTGTTTTTGGGGGCATTTTTGAGCTGGCGTTAGACGTCCATGTTATATATGGTCGCAGGTTCATACCGAAAACTTCATACGCGGAGCAGGGCGCGGCCAACAAGCGACCCGAGCAGGTGTGTCCCGTCGCAGCGGCCTCTTTGATCTCGACCTTTGACGATTTGTTTCTAACTAATTGCTCAAATTCTGTTGACCAGTCTGCCTAATAGGGTACAGGAAGGGAAAGGAGGCTAAAGATAGGAGCTATTTTTAAATGAACTTTGATGGCGAACATCGCTGGCCTACAACCGCGAAAATCGAAATTCGGAAATTTCGAGGATTTTTCTCTGACACTCAAACGAAGGCGTCATTAGAGTGAAAGAGACAAATCCTCGAAATTTACGACTTTCTTTTTCGCGGTAGGGCCGCTGATTCTGAATAACGATCTTATTTGATGTGGAACAAATCAAATTACTTATTTATTATAATATCAGTCCCCTTATTCATAAACGTCTGCTAACTTAACAAGCCACTAATAATTGTTTGTCTCTTTCGGTCTTAACAATGTGTCCAGGGGTCGGAACCGGTTTTTGAGAAAAACCTCGAAATAGCTAAATATTTAAAAAAAATTTACACTTTTATGTAGTTTTCAACATTTTATGTAATTCTTAACATCGTATTTTTGAATTACTCCATCAACAAAACAAGTACCTAAGAACGAAAAAGAACGGAATTCGAATCCCTGAATGTGTCAATAAAAGCAAAAACAAACGTTTATGAATAAGGGGGTTAGTGTCTCTTCAGTAGGGACCTACGTTATGGTTATAACATTACTTCCACTTGTATTACAAGGTCCGAGTTTTGGATAAACCGGTGCCTCGTATTTTGAAAATAACTGTAAAATAATAAATTAGGTCACTGCATCTTCAAGGTTTAGTTCAATAAGTTATTCAGCGAGAAACAGAAACGGTTTAATACATCTTGCTATGTAAAATGTGTCTGATTTATCCCATTTAAGATATCATTAGCCATTTTAAGGGAACATACTCACAATACGTTACCTGTTTAGGGGAGGGAGTGGGTCCGTCTAAGTAGTAAGTACCACTCTTGGTCGCCAGGGAGAGGAGGAGTCTGGTATCTTGTCACGTGACTAGTACTCGAGCTGATGAAGCTTTATTAACAAAATTAAATTTACAGGCAGAGTCACTCTCCTTTTTAACCGCCCTTACATTAATAAATGTACTGACTGAAACATATTATTATAAAACTTTTAAAACGATAAGTACAATTCTACATAATTACTATTTAACCTACGCCTGCACTCTTGAAGTACGCGTTTTCAAAGACCAAAAAATACTACGTGAAACCTAGGGGGGGGGGGGTCTTGGCATATACTACGCTTGGTCACCACTTAAAAAAGTCACTTAATATGGGTATGTTCCCTAAGTAGGAACGTACTCGTTCATTACCAGAATAAAGTAAGCATCTTTAGAAAATATAGCTACGTAACCTACAACCTAAGCAATTTTACAAATTCTTGAGAGATTGGTAAATAATATAACTCAGTTTCAAAGCTTTCTATACGTAGGTACACTCGGTATTATAATATAAGGGAAAAAACATTTTACATTTTCTACTCAAGAAATCCTTAAGGCTAAAAAGACTCTTCTCATAAAATACAACAATGGTTTTTAAGCGTACACGGTATTCTGATTACTCCCGTTCATTTGGCCCCGTTCGGGGCCTCTGCTGTAAGTCTTACAGATTACTTTGACGGCTTTAAGGGATTTCCGGCTTATACGAACTTGGACCTCCGCCGGCTCTTAGTGAAGTTTGCTGCCGACGTGTTGTTTCTCACGGTATATGTATCGCGAGTTCAGATATTGTATACAGCGAGATATTGGACACTTACGGGGTCACTACTTGAAAACTAGCAAGTTACCTTTGCAGGTCAACTCGACAATCTCAACATTATATACGTAACCCCCAATAATATGTATGTGAATGTATATATACGATCCTTACTCCTTGTGTCTTATCTAGTGAACAATTTTCTACCCTCATAGTGGACATTTCCTGTCGTAAAGATCTGTGAACTTGATTGTAGATTCCGTTTGCAATAATGAAAAGGTGACTAAAATATTGTACCCGGTGAATCTAGTGGTGTCAGAGAAAAAATGTATTTAAAGGTTAGAAATTTGAACTAGTTAAAACAAGTAAGGACGAATATCCTATACTAAAACGATAATTAATGAAAACGAACTTACGAACATAACGCCATAAGCGCCATCGACAATCCAATCCCTTTACTCAGATAACGTCAAATATTAATATAATGTTTTATTAAGTTGTCGCTATACCTTTAATAGTTTCTCTGTTACCTTCATGATTGTTGTGAAAATTAGCCTATTTCAGTCCACTGCTGGACATAAGCCTCTCCTATTCTGTATACGTTTGGATGCATTAACCTTTTTGACGCCATGTCAAATACAAAGCCACTCACACGCCACTTTAACAAGATGTCAAAACTGAAATTAAATTTTACGCGCATGCGTGTAGTTCTATATTGCTCTGTGGACCAAGTCTTATATTATTGGTCTTTGGCATTGAACCTGCGGTGCCAATATATCAGTCGTTGGCGTCTAAAAGGTTAAGAGGTAAAATGCCCATAATGGTCACGCTGGCGGCAATAACAATAAATAAATAAATTCTAACACCGCTCGTCAATTGAAAGTAGACTTGTTTTTGTCACCAACTTGAAACATTAAACGTGAAGTTCACATACATTTTTTGTTAAAATTATCGATATTTATTCGTATTAACGTAAAAATATATCTGCGAACGTGTTCACGATGTATCAAAAACGTCAAATAATAAATGAATCTGGCTGTGGCTGACTTGCCATAGAGTCAACCACAGCCAGATTCATTTACCTTTTTTAAATTTAAACTGAAGAATTATACAGTATGTATCAACTCGTAGAGCAAAGAAAGAAACCCATTAATGTTTAGATCGTACTAAACAACTTTTACTATGGGATCAAACCCGAAATCACAGTTTTCGGAAAAAAAAATTGACAGTTTCATACATTTTAATTGCGTGATCATGAACACGTTGTATGGAAGAGTATTTTTTTTTCGCGAATTCGAATTTGGCCCCATAGTAAAAGTTGTTTAGTATGATCTAAATATGAATGGGTTTGTTTCTTTGCTCTACGAGGTGATACATACTGTACACAGTCTATCAGTCCTCAAGTTATTAAAACAAGTTCCATCATTTAAAATGTTCCCTCCAAAACCCAACCATTTCAGTAAGCCAGCCGCACAAATACACCCAGCATAAGGGTCCCCGTCTCCAGCGAGGGCGCTCGGCTGAAGAGGCCGCGTAATTAGAAGATGCTGCAAACACTACGCTGAAAGCAAAAGCACTGACACTCAATTTGTATGCGTAATGGAAAGGAAGTTACGGGCTAGTGAATGCAGTGGCTTATTTGCCCGTGTGGGAAAAGCATACTGTATTGTTTTATTTTTCTTTGAGGGTGACTTTTGGGTATTTTAATCGCATACTATGTGTATTTTTATGTAACCTGCAACGATAAGGGTAGTTAGTAGACACTACTTGACTCATTTTTAGTATTCTGTCGTGACGTCAGTGCGTTTACAAGATAAACATACGAAATAAAATGTACATCAGTTGGGATACTCGTTGATAATTCTGTTTTGTCCGGTTAAATAAGATGACTCCCTACGGCATCGTTGTTTAATACAAATTAAGGAAGCCCGAGCTTTTAACAAAGGTGTGAGTAATTCAAAAATCATGTTTAATAATAGCACCTATACATGTGTATTTGCTTCAACCCCTAAATTACAAAGTAATATCCAAATATTGGCAAAATATAAGCTTTCACAAGCACATGGATTCTCCAAATCGCCCGAGTTGGGAAAGCCCATTAGCCAAGCCCTTTAATGATTCATAATGTGGCACTGCCCGAGCCGCGTTATACGCAAATAAAGTATTACGCATTTTATTCTTTTTTTCGATTTTTACTCCAATCAACTAAGCACTACCAGTTCTGCCGTACTAGTGTAGAGGACAGAGTTGGCTTTAAACATAGTTAAAGAAAGTATTTTTTACTGTCGTTTAAGATTAAAACGTTTGATATTTTCACTCAAATTTTAAACTCAATTATTAGGTTTATTATGGTCCAGTGTTTAAGAGTATCGTTTGTCGTCGTTCCCATCACGTTCTGACAAATATGCAAGTGCAAAAGTGACCCATAGAACAATAACCGGATAAGACGCGGTCATCATAAGATCAATAAGCCGGGATACCCCCATTTGCCAGAATTTCATTTGCCATAATTTTATTTGCCATCCTATTCACCACACATAATATTGTTTCTCATAACATCTTATGCCATACTTATTGTTTACTATATTAATCATTTGCCAGAAACTTTGTTTCCCATAAAGTCAATTTTCATAATGTCATTTGTCAGAATCATCGAAATCCGTAATTATCACATGCCACAACATCGTTTGTCATCCAAATTAGGTACCAGAAAAGACAATTTCCATAATGTTTTTTGTCAGAATCATCGGAAACCGTAAATATTACATGCCATAACATAACTTGTCATCCAAATGACCCTCCACAAAGTGGAACTGCTATTAAAAAGTATAACGTCGTTCTAAATTTTTTGGCCGAGAATATTTGTCATAACGTTAAATGGCATCCTACTCGTTTAGCCTACTTAATTTTGTGCATACACAGTGCTAGGTTAATGGTTTAAAAATATGTTCAAGTAATAAACCAGGGCAAACCCAACTTGGATTGGTTAGGTTTCTAGGGTAGGGCGGAGTTAAAAGCGTTGACTAAAAAATACTTAAGTATTTTTAATTAATTGTTTACGCATCCTCATTTTTGTAAAACCAAAAATGGGGGGACGGGGGGGCGAAGCCCCCCACAAGGGGGGCTCGGGGGGCGAAGCCCCCCGCATTAAAAAAGAACACACTGTAGTTCCCCCACCCTAACCTGGATAGGTTCGTTAGGTACCTTTCATCCCTTAGAGCAGAAATAGAAGCCCCGCGCAGCGGGGCTTCGTCGACCGGTTCCCAGAGCCCGTTTTTTCAAACGCTTGTAACTTTTAATAATATAGCTAGTACATATTTGAAAAAAACTGATAATTACTGATGGCGTTTGAATATTCCATTAAATAATATTATTGCACTTAATAATATGGCCAGCAATTAATATGGCAACAATTGCTTCTGGCATATGAATATTCTATTAAACCATATTATTGCACTTAATAATATGGAAAAGAAATAGGATGGCATTGTATGATTATGGAAGGTAATATTCGGGGAAACAAGCAGTATGTCATACAATTTTTATGGCAAGCCCGAAATACTATTAGTGACTATATATAGACCTGGCCGTTCTATTGATTTATTTTTTGAAACTTTAGATAATTTATTGCGTAAATTAAAAATGAAGAGTCACAAGCATATTATTATAACCGGAGATTTCAATATTAACAAATTTCAAAACTCGACTCAATACCAAAAGCTAAGTAATGATATGCTTGAACTTAACCTATATCAAATAATCGATGTACCAACTAGAGAAACAGAAAAAACCGCAACCTGTATCGACTTCATTTTCACAAACTATAAAGACTATCTTGTTTATGTAGAGGACCAGGGATTTTCCGACCACAAATGTCTTCTTTACAATTTCAAGCTTAACGTTCTTCAAGAAAAACACGCTTACACTGCTAAAAGAAATTTTAAAACAAGTAACATAAATAAATGTAAAGCAGCACTAAGCGAAATTGAATGGAAAGACATACTGATCTATAACGATGTAAACGCTAATTATAATGTTTTTCACTATCATTTACAGACTTTGTTAAATAAATTCATGCCCTTAAAACAATCTAGACTTAAAAAAGTACAAAGAAAACCCTGGCTTACAAATGGCCTTAAAAAATCATGTCTTCACAAAAGACAACTAAAAACACATATAAACCAATCGAACAATATAGTATTAAAGAACCATTTTAAAACATACTCTAAAATTCTTCAAAAATGTATAAAGAAATCTAAAAAACTTAACTATATACAAAGCATGAAAAAAGCTACTAACAAAACAAAAACAATGTGGCAAATTATAAAACAAGAAATTGGAAAAAATAATAATATTCGTAGAAAAAACATTGCACTAGACTATCACGGGTCAAAATCGACGTGCCCCCAGACTATCGCTAACATTTTCAACGAACACTTTGCTTCCGTAGGCCTTCCGCCACACACTGAAAATAGTGAATCTATCTCCCCACTAGACTGGCCGAGTACCTTAACCACCGTAAACTCCATGTTCCTACAGCCTGTCTCCGAGCAAGATGTATACATGACCATCCAAAACCTCCCTAATAAACTTACCAGCGGATTCGACGACATCCCTCCCGTCTTAATAAAAGCATGTAATAACGAATTAATAGCTCCAATTACAGTACTAGTAAACCAGTCATTTGAAAAATGCCAATTCCCTGACAAATTAAAAATTGCCGTAATAAAACCTATCCCTAAAAAAGGGGGTAACCTAAGCAACCCCTCTAACTACCGTCCAATAGCTCTGTTACCAACAATATCAAAAATCTATGAAAAACTCATAGCTGACCAAATATACAGATTTCTAGAAAAATACAACCTGTTAGACGAGAATCAATTCGGTTTCCGCAAAAAAAAATCAACCACGTTAGCTGTTTACAATTATGTACAAAGTATATTAGAATGTTTAAAAAATAAGAAATATGCCATAGGCTTGCTATTAGACATGTCTAAAGCCTACGATAGGGTATCTCACCCCATCCTTTTACAACAACTGCATAAAATTGGTATACGTGGATATGCTCTTTCTTGGCTCAGATCATACTTGAAAAATAGACAGCAATATGTACAAATTGAACATCAACACAGAGACTCAGGACAGTTACAAAATTACCAATCCAAATGGATAACTTCCAATCACTCAATCCCTCAGGGCAGCGTACTTGGATGTGTGCTCTTCCTAATATATATCAATAATCTCCCAAAAATATTAACAAACCAATCCAACAAATGTATCCTATATGCCGACGACGTTTCTTGCCTTTTTTTACACGAAAACAATTCCGAAGATTACAGTAACGTAACGAAAACTTTTAATGATATAACTAAATGGCTAAGCGAACGTAACTTAATGCTAAACACCAATAAAACAAAAGTAATACAATTTAGACCACACCAAAAACGACAGACTGACTTGACATTACTTTTATCACAATTGAATATAGAAGAAGTCCCAGAAATTCCATTATTAGGTTTGACTTTAGACACCCACCTTAACTGGAAAAGCCACGTAGCAAAAATAACTTCAAAATTATCCTCTTTCATTTTCGCTCTCAACATATTAAAATCCAATACAAACACCGCTTGCGCTCTGTCGGCCTATTACGCATATGCCGAGGCCTGGCTTCGCTACGGAATAATTCTGTGGGGTAATAGCACCGACTCCCACAACCTCTTCCTGCTCCAAAAGCGATGTATTAGGATAATAGCCAACATAACTCAAACAGAGACCTGCAAACCACATTTTACAAATCTTCTTGTTTTAACTCTGCCGTCACTATACATACTGGAAATAACAATCTTCGTCAGAAATAACATACATTTATTTAATTTTAGCAATAGTTCCAGAAGAAAAGATAATATCAACCCACCGGAACCCTTTTTAGACATTTATAAAAAAGGCCCATTTTACCAATCCATAAAAATTTACAATAAATTACCTAGCCGCATTAAAAACATAGAATACCTGACTGAATTTATAACAGAGCTAAAAACTATACTATTACATAAAACATACTACTCTGTACAAGAATACATGGAAGATGATCATTTGTAAACGGGAACTTTTTGCTAATTCTATTCCGAACCATTCTTAAGTAACCATACTTAGGAATAATATACTTTTGTAACTATAGGTATTATATAACTGTACCACCTACATTTAATTTTAATTTTAAGCTAATTTTAAGTTATAATTGTTAAAAGAATATTTTGCTACACCCCAACGGGGTCCATGTGATACATACGATCTTGTAACACCTGAAATACCATGGTATGCAATAAACATATTATTATATATTATTATTAAACAAATCATTCGGGCAAATGAAATTCGGGCAAGCTAGATTCGGGCATATGAATATTATGTTAAATAACTGTCGGGCAAACAATAGACAACCCAATAAGCCACCAGGAGCTGGACTTAATCACGCGATACTTTCATTCAATAACAACTCCAGCCTATATAGTGGTCTTGATTATTCAATACCTTCTGAACTATTAAGGACGCTTGCCACATCGAAATTAGGTAATTTATACACAAGACAAAGAAAACATATTTGTTTACCATTTTATATCTTGTAAAAATCATAACACGACACTTAGTGGCTTCCAAATTGATTACCTCTGTGTCAATTTACTGAATCGTAACATACTACACGTGTACATAACAATATTCGTTGACTGGACTATCTTGCTTTGTTATAAATTTTAAATTAATTTGACGCTCAGTAGAATGGAAGCATAATTAAAGTAAAAAGTATTAGAAGTATCAAACATTAGTACCTCGGAGGTGAATTTCGTCAAAATAATCCCTTTTTAATCCAACGCTTAAGGCGTCGGCTTGTTATTTATTCAGGGGACCGGGTAGCGCTCTGCTCCAATAGCAATACGTTCATAGCTTTCTATAACAGTACAATGAAACACATGGCCAGTATTTTATTGGCATTAAAACATAAAAATGTATTTACTTTTTTTACAAACACTGAAATAAAAGGCACCGGTTCCGTAGAAGAATAGAATTATAATGTCAGTAAAAAATAAAAGAATTACAAATCAAAAACATAGACAATAATACGTAAAAAAGGTTACTCTATAAAAAGTTGTGCAGTCTTGCACATTCTCCCCTTTTTTGTTAAGACACGATAACTTTCGCGAGCTTTTTGAGGGGTCTACGTAAAACTCCAGCGGCGGTGTTAACATCTGCCACTCTAACTATTCCGTCTCTACCGGGGTACACTGCGGTGACACGTCCCTTGGGCCACGAGCCTCTTGGCAGGTTGGAGTCGCAGATAATCACAATATCACCCACGGCGATAGTTGGTGGAGAGCCTCCCCCTGTTCGAGGTGATAGGGAGGGTAGGTATTCTTTTACCCAGCGCTGCCAAAAGTGATCGGCCAGTCTCACAGCTCTACGCCACTTACTTCTGCTGAGAAGGTCTGATTCACCCAGGGTAGCAGGGATAGGGCGTCCAGAAGGCGACATGAGTATGAAATGGGCTGGCGTCAGCGCTTCATTGGCGTCAGAGTCGAGCGATACATGCGTCAGTGGCCGTGTATTGACTAGGCCTTCAGCTTCAGCCAACAAAGTGTTTAAAACTTCATCCGAGGGAGCTTGTTCTCTAAGGGTCACTTTTAGAGCTTCTTTTACACTTCGGACTAAGCGTTCCCATGCTCCGCCCATAAAAGGTGCCGCAGGGGGAATGAACCGCCAATGTATTGACTCGTTGGCGACAAAGTCTCCTACAGAAGAACCGTATAGTGATCGTAATTCCCTGTTTGCTCCAACGAAGGCTGTTCCATGGTCGGACCAGATCTCCAACGGTGTTCCTCGCCGAGCGATAAAGCGGCGAATGCACATTATAGCCGCGTCTGTGGACAAATTGTGTGCCACCTCAAGGTGTACGGCGCGAATGACAAGACATGTAAATAGGGCAACGTACCGTTTTTCTCTTCTCCGTCCAACAGAAACCTGCACGGGTCCAAAATAGTCCAGGCCAACAAAGGTGAATGGTCTTTGATGATGAGCCAATCGAGACTCTGGTAGATTTCCCATCGGTGGTTGAAAGGTTCTCGCACGCCGTAATTTGCACAATTGACAGTCATGGGCTACAGATCGAACTGCGTTTCTGAGGCCTATAATCCAATATTTTTGATGGAGCTCGTTTAGTACTAGTTCTTTATTCGCGTGACCAGCCTTTTGATGATATCTGGCTATTAGGAGACGTACTGCTGGATGTTTTCCATCTAAAATTAGTGGCCTCTTAACCTCTTCAGCGACGGCTGTTGCTGCAATTATACGACTGGCCATTCGGAGTAGATCGTTTTCATCGATAAAGGGCGACAGCTTGAAGAGACGGCTGCTTCGAGGCAATGGCTGTTGATTCTTTATTCGCAGGATATCTTCTATGAATGAGTCAAGTTGGCTTTGCCGTAAAATATGAGCTTCAGCTACGCGCATATCAGTCGCAGTTATTTTTGATGGAAAATTAGGGGGATCAGGGGTATCAGGAGAGGATGTGCAAGTTTGTTGGAAGGTACATAAGCTTCCTTCAAGGCGAGGAAGATTAAAATTAGGATCTCGCCTTCGCATGTTACGCATTCGCAATGATATTATGAATTGATGTGCTTTTGCTGTTGCTCGCACCATTCTCAGCCATGAGCTGAAGCGATTCGGATTCGCAGAGACTGGTGCGGGCAGATCAGTATCGGTGATAAGGTGAACGCTATGTTTATACTCTTCACGGCCTAATCCGCTGACGTCAATTTTCGGTTCAGCGGGCCAGTCCGATGTAAGAAGGAAACTAGGCCCTGAGATCCAGCGAGATTCTGGAGACAGTATAAAGCGTTTGACGCGCGTGGCATCGTCCGCTACATTTAAGTCACTTGGCAACCAACGCCACTCGCTGATATTTGTGAGCTCTAGTATCTCGCCAACTCTGTGAGACACAAAGGGTTTAAGGGTGCGAGCATCACTACGAAGCCAACCCAGAGCAGTCATTGAGTCGCACCAGAAAACGCGTCTCAATGGCTTCAGTCGGTGGGCATCGCATATTGATGTTGCAAGACGCGCAGCTATGAGAGCTCCTTGAAGCTCTAAACGAGGGATAGAAACTGGCTTCAGCGGTGTTACGCGAACTTTGCTGCAGATAAGAGAAAGCCTGATTTCACCGTTATTATATAGAAATCGCCAGTAGGCTACGGCGGCAAAGGCGGACTCACTTGCATCCGAAAATAAATGTAATTCACATTCTTGTACCTCGAGATCGCTCAAGTTATAGCGGCGCGGTATCCGCAGACCTGTGGTTAAGACCAGGTCCTGAAACCATGACTTCCACGCAGCGCTATCACTCGAAGGGAGCTCTTGGTCCCAATCTAAACCCTTGCGCCAAGCGTTTTGAAACAGTATACGACCGCGAACGACGATTGGTGCAAGGATTCCGAGTGGATCGTAAATACGCATAACATGCATCAGCACAACCCGCTTTGTGAGTTTATCCGGCAACACAGTATCTATTTTGACACCAGTATTAAAACCAATCAGATCACTAACGGGTTGCCAGATAAGACCCAGGGTACGGACAGGGGTGGTCAGGTGACCTAGATCTACATCAACATCCTTAGCGATAGGCGCCTCGAGCAAGGCTTCTTTCGGTAATAGCGAGAGTGCGGAGGGATTATTTGACGTCCACCCACGCATCTCAAAACCAGCATGTGCGTGAACAGTATAAATATCGGCGGCAAGCCTAGCAGCTTTACGAACGTCATTTAAACTAGTTATGCAGTCGTCCATGTAATGATCGGTTATAATTACCCGAGCGGCATCTGGATACTTATCCTGCCATTCTAACGCGTTTTTATTTTTTATGTGTATGGCAGTGAAAGGACTGGACGCGGCTCCAAAAATCATTGATGACATGCGGAATGTTCCAATCGGTTCAACTGAGGTGTCGCGCCAAAGGAATCTTTGCGCATCCCTATCGTTTTCAATAATTTTTATTTGTGGAAACATTTCCCGAATATCAGCATTTAAAGCGACAGCCCCTTCACGAAACCGCATTAGAATACCCAGCAAGGGTTGTAAAAGATCAGGGCCGGTCAACAACAATGAGTTTAATGACACGCCGTGATATTTTGCTGCTGCGTCGTGTACCGTCCGCAACTTATTAGGCTTATTCGGGTTAATCACACCAAAATGAGGGAGATACCAAGTAGGACGCCCGGGAGCAGCAGTTGACGAACACGGCTCAGCATATCCCTTTGATAACATGTCATGAATATTGCGTCGATAGCGTTCTGCATAGCTAGGGTCTTTTGTCATTTTCCTTTCTAAGCTCATGAATCTAGACAGTGCTAACTTGTAACTGTTAGGAATGTCTAGATTATCAGCCTTCCATAGCAAACCTACCTCAAAGCGGCCTCCCGGCAGGCGGTGGGTCGTGCGCTCGAGTACTTGGCTGGCTCGTTCATCGTCTGCGTTACGGGCCTCGATTTTTGAGATACCTATAGAATCAATCTTAAACTGCTCCCTAATCAGATGTTCTATTGAAAATCGATCACTGTCAATGTCAGGCTCATTTAATACGGTATGGTTGACAATGTCAACTCGTTTAGTTTTGCTACAACAGAAACCAAACAAGACCCAACCTAGAGCTGTCAGAATAGCTACAGGTTGCGTCCTGGTTCCTTTGCGGGTAATTTTAGGGAGTGATAAATGCCAGTTGTCAATTCCTATAATCACCATAGGCTTCACATCGTCGTAGCAAAATTGGCTAGCTATATCAGCCAAATAAGGATATTTACGCACGCAATCATGATGCGCAGACTGCCGTGCAGCGCCTAAACCACTGATCGATCTAGCCTTTTTAATACTGTGAACCGTACCCGAATGACGGCCTTGTATATTAAAATTAACGTATTGAACATTAACGTGCTTGCCCAGACCACCGACACAATCTAAGCGAATATGTTTTTCGGGGCCTTTGGCACCAATCCTAGCTGAGATTTCAGAATCTATGAATGTCCCAGTGGACCCATCGTCCAATAGTGCGAAGGTGTCGACGCTACCAGCTGGTCCTGACACGGTTACGGCTACTATTTTCAACAACGGACGACTAGAAGGTTCTTTAGGCACAGATGAGGTCGCATGCGTGAGTATTTCATGGTCGGAGTCGTCAGACAGCGACGGTGCAGCGACTGCATCGGGAACACTTTGGGCGACTGACGCGGTGACGCCGGATGTCGATGGCAGTTGCTCGTCGTCGGCATTGTTGTCGTCGTCCTCCACGTCGACGTGCGCAGTAACAGCACGCTCAGGTTTTGACCCATGTAATAATCCATGATGACGCATGTCACAACCTTCTACACTACATACTTTTTTTATACAAGAGGCTTTATTCTTATGAAAACCTTTTTTCAAACACCTATGACATATTTTATTCTTTTTGACGAATTGCCACCTATCATTAACTGACATATTAATGAATTTGACACAGTCAAATAAATCATGACTTTGTTTACACAATAAACAATTATTGTCAGAAAAACTATGCGTTGTTGTCGGTATCGACATATTATCGAATGAATGGTTATTTTCAGCAACAATATTTACTTTATCTCTATTGCCGATTGGCCGAGTATTAAAAGTCGGCGCCTGGTCGTAGGCGCCTCCAAATCTACATTGCAAGTCTACTTCGCGTGAGAGGAAATCCGCAAACATTTCGAGCTTGGATTCGTTATCATTGCGCGAATGGGCGTAATCCAACCACCGTGGTCGCAGCAGCGGAGGCAGCTTGCTCCATAGTGCTTGGAATAGCTCGGGCGAACGTAAATGATCGGGTTTATTTAGCATCCGTATTACTTCTACGCAATTACGAACACGGCTTGAAAAATTGACAAGATCCTTGCCATCGTAGCTTACCTTAGGCAGGGCGCGCACCGCTGACACTTCATGCGTGACGACGAGCTCGGGGCGGCCGAAGCGGGCGTCGAGCGCAGCCACCACCGCGGCGGGGTCGCGGGCCGCCGCCAGCAGGCCCGCCACGGCCTCGCGGCCCGCACCGCGAAGGGCGCGTGACAATCTAGCCAAATTTTCGGTGGAAGAAAAACTATCTGCTTTATTTTCGTAAACTCTTTTCAAAGCTAACCAATCCAGATACGACTTGCCGTCGAATGTGGGCAAATCCGTCTTTGTCTGGTTCACTTTATTTATTAACTTCTCAAGCGAATAAACTAAGCGTGTCACTCCTCCGTCTTCAAACTGACATTGCCCAGGAGAACTTTTAGCCACCGCGGCCGCCGGGCCATTCGTCTCTTGGGCCGCATTATTATCAAACCTGAAAGGTGGAATGGCACTTAATAAAAATTGTTCATTAGCCTTAGGAATTGTATTATTTACCCATTGCTGAATACTCGCGCGGCTACGAGTGCCGTGGCTGCTACGTCGGCTAGCACCGGCTTCGATTGCGGCGAGATTAGCTTGCAATTCAAGCTCTGCAACCTGGCGTTCCCGTTCAGCCGCGCGTTCGGCGGCATGGCGCTCGCGCTCCGCAAGCTGTCTCTCGCGCTCCGCAAGCTGTCGCTCGCTCTCCGCAAGCTGTCGCTCGCGCTCCGATTCCAACTCCGCAAGACGACGCGCGTGTTGCGCTTTCGCCTCCAGTTGGTGCGCTACGATGGTAGCAGACGAGCGTGACGTGGCGGCGCTGGCCGCCCGGGAAGGTGTCGGAGTCGCTTCGTGAGGAGCGGAGCCTGCGCCTTGCTGCGCGACTGGTTCAGTCTCCTTCACGGCTGGCACACCGTCTCCCTTTTCACGTCCGCTCATTTTAGCGCTCTTAGAGCGAGTTAACATTTATTACAAATACTTACTTCACGGTAGAAAGACCAATTTTACAAACACTGAAATAAAAGGCACCGGTTCCGTAGAAGAATAGAATTATAATGTCAGTAAAAAATAAAAGAATTACAAATCAAAAACATAGACAATAATACGTAAAAAAGGTTACTCTATAAAAAGTTGTGCAGTCTTGCACAACTTTTTAGATATAACTGTATTATACCTTGCACGCAGACTATAGCGATGAAAATGGCAAAAGACTCAAGTTGTTTCTTTCAAAGGCAATGCAATTAGCATGTTAAACTGACAATCCAGATAATCCCACAATGTAGTAACAGATGTGCTTACCATAGAAAAAATCAACTGCGAAAGCCTCTGGTTGTCACGGGATTCGAACCCGCTTCCAATTACACCAGACGATCTTCCGTCGATCACAGCGAATTTAGTCAATGGTATTGTGAAGCTAATCACTAGCGACATCTGTACTTAATGTTTCGAAGGTACTACAACCTTAAGCCACTCAAAGAGACGTGTGTCTACCACAATCGTCCGCAAATTCCAATCCAGAGTTTGTGGTTTAGAATCCCATGTCAAACACATTTCATTTTCATTGCAATGAGTATTTGTTTCCAGTTTATAGTCAATAGTAACAATGTATTTACATAGGTAAATATTTATTATTAAATACAGATTGTTGAACCTATAATTATAGATAGGTACAACAATTTGTACTTTTAAACAATCTTATTCCAATGAGCGGTTTTATCATCGAAAATAAATTACTATTTGTTGCGGCCAGAGCGAGATAACAATAACAAGAAACACACAACTGTAGCAAGAACAATATTTTCAAGCAAATTGAGATATCAATAAGATCCGCTACGGGCTCAATTGTGAATGGTGATTTAATAAAATTGATGACCCAGTATAGAAGCCAATTTGGCACGAACACCATCTGAATATACCTATAAGCTGTATTCAGATCCAGTAGGCTTAGCACATGATTGGTGCGACAGTATGTCGCCGCGAGATAGATCTCCTGTCCTTTACTAGCTACATTAACAAAAGAGGGACGGATAGTCTATCTCGCGGCGAGATACTGTCGTGTCGAGGCAATCCTGTGCTAAGTATACAGCACCCAACTAACTAGCTCGAGAATATTGCGAAATATTTAGAAAGGTAGAATGTGGGTGGAATAGACAACTCGAGTAGCACGATTACATTAAGTAGGTACCTGTTTATTGTAGTTTTCAAATGACAATGAAATCATACAAGTCATACAACACTTATTTGTGAAGTGTCCGTTGTGCTGACAGTTTTCTGTTCGTGTACCAACCTATATAAATAAGAGAAAATCATCAACTCCTACCTAGAGAAGATTTTTGCAAGTAACATCACAATAAGGTGTCTAAACAATTTGTTGCTTATTTTGAGGCGCCTGTATACAGGGTGTAATCGTTAAGGCCATAATTCCGTAAGTATAGCAGATACCAGAAAACTTCTAACTGATATCGAAATTATCGAAAGTACGTTACCTACCCAACGAGTAAAAGTACATTAATAACTGGCCTGGCCACACTTAACGATTACACCCTGTATGTATGTTCATGTAAATATGTGTCTATATTATATTTCTACAGATATAGGTACCTTATATCAGTAGGTATACATATCATCATCATCAGCCTATGATATATCCTATGATATGATCCACTACTGGACGTGTGGTGACGGCAGTAAGAATACATTTGTCACCACCCCAACTTCTCCTGCGGGTGTCGTAAAAGTCGACTAAGGGATTGAAGTGTCACTGACCATTATTTGATAAAAGATTGATGATGGGCAGCAGCGTCATCATAGTAAACACATTACTGCGATCGCCAATCCGCTTGCCCAGCGTGGCGATTATAGGCATTTACGTCCTAATGCGTCTGCGTCTATACGCATAGTTAATAGGAGAGGCTTACGTCCAGCAGTGGACTATCATAGGCTGACATATATTATACATGTATATCATTCATCAGTTGAACGTAAAAAAAGGTAAACAAACCTAAAAACTTGCATTATTTCATAATCACGCACTTTTAGAACACAGTCTTGGGTTTATCAGCAACTTAAAACCTTATACCTTTAGTTAACATACATTTTAAGTTAAAATTATTGATATTGATTCTGTCAACGTGTGTCAAAAACGTCAAATGCTATGGAAAGTCAGCCATATTTGTTTACACTTTTTAACTGACTTAAAAAAAAGGAGGAGGTACTCAATTCGGCTGATTTATATTTTGTTTTCTACTGATAAACAGTAGGTATACGTATGTGTATTTTGAGTACCAGACCTACTATATTATTACATATATGTATTTGTATTGCTTACAATCGTTTTTTTAATTTGTTAAATCCTTATGGTTATGTATGTATGTATGTAAATTCTTTATTGTACACAAAACAGGCAAAATACACATTTATACAAAAATTTTGACAGTTACAAAGGCGAACTTATCCCTGTTATGGTACTTACGGTATAAAATGTTGCTTTTTACGCGATAACATATAATATTATGTAATAAAATCTTATTAAATAAATTATTACATGTAAATTAGTGTAAATGCATAATAACGTATTTTCTTGGATACGCCAATTAATGACAACATACTGGTATCAGTATGTACTACGTTGCCGGATAGACGCCTTTACACACAAGTATTCTTCGGAATTCAGCTAACGTCTAACTTAGCATAATTGGATTTTTAATTTAGAAACGCTCACAAGAATTCCACGCTCGAAATTGGAGCAATTGGAGCATTTACTCAGACCCCACTAATGGGATACTCTTTTAATTTACTTAATTATTATTTCTGCATAATGTTCGTCCCAATTGTTTTTAAGTGGATTTCTTTTATTACGGGCTGAGTACACCTGGTTTGTCCAAGTTATAGCAACAGATTTATTACTTTGGAACTTGTTCAAACAGTTATACTCGTACTCGTATTGTATTAAAACATTAATGTAGGTGCAAAATTTTGACAAGGTTATTATTTTGAATAGCGATGTCGTTGATCTGATAAATATTGAATAGACGTACCTATCGACCTAATTTAAGTAATTTATAAAGATATTTTCTTAATACGATAGAATCATGTAGGTATTCGTTTATTTAAGTATATTGTTAATAAATGACATAAAATACAATTTTATTTCTTCTTAAAAAAACACAAAACATTCTTAAAACTAAAATACTAATAACTAACTTAAACTACAACGTCCCCCAAGTTCAAAGTTCAAGACAAGCTTCCCTATGGGAGAGT
>JALPQI010012772.1:0-30210 GCA_025490895.1 Thaumatotibia leucotreta | reverse complement strand
TCAAATAAACTTAAAAAAAAGCTTCTAAATTTTTTTATTTAAAAATAAAGTAAAATTTCGTCTGTTTTGTTGTTCTCATCAATAAACAAAAACAGAACATACACGAAAACTCAATTTGTGTACTTATTCAAGTATTTTTTTACTACTTTAAAATTTTAAGTTTTTTTGAGTTTATTTGACCGATTACTCCGAAAAATCCTCATCATTAAGTATCACTTTTTTTTTGCTTTTACGAAGGCTCAAGGTCTAGAATGGCGGTCTTTAGAATACTAAAATCCCTTGAAGATCCCTTTAGAATACTAAATTTTTTTATTTACGTAAATTAATGCTATTTTGATGCGTTTTTAGCGTAAAATTTTGAATTTGGTATTTTTTTATCCTACTTGTATCGAACTGAGGACGCTAATTTTTTTGTCAGTAAAAAAAAATTTAAAAAAATAAATAACTTGAAAACTACAAAAAATCGGCTAACATACATGGGGTATATTCTGATAGCTCATAACGTGAGGAATCTAAAAAAAATTTTTTGACGTCTAGGTTTGGACCACCCTGTATAAAAGAGAGATAAACATTTGATACATAATATTGTTTTCGACATTTGATTTGTTGCATTTTCTGTTGGAAAATGGAAAACATTAAGTGTAAGCCTTGTGAAAAAACGTTAAAAAATATATGTGGAAAGAAAAAATGCATACAAAATTGACAAGAGGCTGATTTATATAGCAAATGCACTAATAAGTCAATTTACGTCAATGATATTTTGTGCGGTAAGTGTCAAGAGATTGTATACCTACATACTAACTTATGTTCACACTGCACTGGTACTTTATTTGTATGCCAGTAACGACTACTTCTGAAATTTTTTTTTTTGGCATGACGCACGATGATTTACGGAAATATTTTTATTTATGTATACAGTGGACATTAGTGGCTATGTATGCATATTTTTTTTGTAGGTGTACCTCCGCGTGAAATAAAAAAAAATATGGAAAAAAAAACAAGAACTCTTTTTTTATTATGAAAAATAAGAACAAGATGCAGGTTAAAAATATGCATTTTGTAGTTTATTTTATTGTTATCAAACACAATTTTGTTTGGTTGATCTAACTTGAACAGTTCTCGAAATATGCCACTTTCAACGACACCCTGTATATTTTACATTATCTTGAATAACTCTGAAACAAAAGAAGATCTAGAGCTGATATTAAGCATGGAGTATTCTTAGGTCCTGCTAGTACACCACCTAAAATATTGACCTCATCCGTGGGGAAAGGCACCTCTTGTTCGGTAAGGCTGCTAAACCCTTTAAGGGTAAGTTCAATACTGTACACTATGTATGTCCACCCACTAAACATTTCAAGACTTACTGTAAGTATATAATTATAAGTTAGTTTTGAAGCGGATTTTGCTAAATGGTGTTTGAATATAAAAATAAATATCCTTTTTTCTTACTTTTATTGTGGTCTTATTGTGACCATAACTACATGAAAACATAAAACTACCCCTTAAAACTTCAATGTATCGCCAGCAGGACAGTGGCCACATACGGAACACGTAGGCCTCCTGGTGACGAGCACAGGACGTATATTGACCACCGGGTTTTTTTTTGGAAATAATGTTTCTAAAAAAAAAAACAAGAAATTAGTTTTTTATTGACGCTATTATCTACCGAAATCAGGATACGAAAGTGAAAAAATCGCCAGGCCTGTTTAAGGGTTAAAACCCTCGGCAGGGAGATCATTTCACAGCTAAAACGTATGCAGGAGAAAATGTTCAGAGGCAAACCGCACCGTGAAGATGCATCTCGATTGCCTGCACAAAGGGACAGTCATGGCGTACAATCTCACGAAGCCTTCAGTCGAGTTTCACTTCCGAATATCCAATATAGCTAAAAGCGCTTGGATATGGTATGATACGCTCCGGGAGTACCTACCATTCCACATTTAAAAATAAACTTGCTCGTAGAAGACAAATGAAAATTTCGTAGGTACCTACTTACAAAGTACCTATACGTCAGAGAGTGTCCTGAATTACAAATACAGCCATTGGAAAATAATACTTTTTCATCACACTTGCTGTCTAAGCGCGCCATTGCTTGCATGCATAGCGGGAGTAATAGAAAAGTGAAATACCCTAGGGAGTAGTAAAAATGTCGGTACGTCATTTAATAATATTTTGTCTTAAAACTTATTTTTTTGTCGGCAAGTATGATGAAAAACTGTATAATGCATTGTGCATCAAGGGAGGTAAGTACGGAATTACTAACGAGATTTTTTTGTATAAGGCTTTTAATGACGCGATTTAGTGCTCCGCTTACCGACCGTGATGCGACAATGTTTTTCACCACACTTGCGGACAAAAAAATAAGTTTTAAGACAAAATATTATTAACTGACGTATGACCATTTCTATTTTCCCTTTTCTATTACTCCAACTATGCATGCAAGCAATGGTGCGCTTAGACAGCAAGTGCGATGACTGATGAAAATGTATTTTTGATATCAATTGAGC
Source organism: Thaumatotibia leucotreta (assembly GCA_025490895.1). Lineage (NCBI taxonomy): Eukaryota > Metazoa > Arthropoda > Insecta > Lepidoptera > Tortricidae > Thaumatotibia > Thaumatotibia leucotreta. The sequence continues at coordinate 27,700 of JALPQI010012772.1, read as the reverse complement.
AAACGCCAATACAATTCTTTTGATTACTCGTGTATCTTATCACAATACTTACACATAAAGTCCAAAAATGGTGAGTTAACGTTGTTGGCGATGGAACAGGGTTTTTAACCGACATCTGTAATCACCACGCTTTGTTCGCTTTGGGTCGCAAGTTCGAATCTTGATAAATATTTGTATTGTGTTTTTCTTTTCATGCGCCATTTTTACGTGAATTATGTGGCGTTAAGTGTTTTTTCACGTGTTTTTATCGTTCACAGTAACGGTTATAACACACATACGTACCTATAGGTCCTGGTTCAACATCACATAAAGCCGTAATGAAATATTACAGTGAACGTTTTTTAGCCGGTTTCATACCTCATGGGAAGAAGACAAGTATATAATATGTATACTTGCAAATTATGTGTTAAGGGCGGGAAATGTGAAATTGTGTGATACGCAATGTTTTTCATCACAAATGTGAGGGAAAAAAGTACTTTCACAACTTCCGAATACGTACAGTCGAGGAATTTAATTTCCTACCCATTTCGTACCTTGTCATAGTGACAATCAATATGAAAGCTGCTAGGACTGTCATGTTATAGCTACTATGACAAGGTACGAAATGGGTAGGAAATTAAATTCCTCGACCGTACCTGACAACGCTCCAAGTGTATACTGCCCTCTTACTTCGATTACTATAGTACATTACTATAGATAGAGGACGGGAAACGAAGGGTTACAGGCGAAGTAGATATATCTGGCCAAAGGAACTGAGACCAAAATAGATAGAGATACGCGGCCTGTAACCTTGTTTCTCGCCGGGATTTGTACAGTGCTTTTCTCAAACTTGCAATGAACAGTACACAAACAAATAAGTTAAAGAACGAACAAATCTACAAAATAATTAAAAAAAACACTTATGCGTCAATTTTTTTTTTTACTATTATTTTTTAATCTTTTACCCGGTGGCATTGACATTCGTTCTTTTTTTACGGTGAAATGCCAAGATGTTCTGTCACTTTACAAGTTACTTCCGGTATTCAACTTTTTTAAGCAGGTTTCTTCCGGTACTTTGCAGTCCTAAGACTGTCGCATCAATCCGCTCCCGACCCGTGGTCCAACCGCTATGCCACGGGTAAGTAAAATTATCCGTGGTTCAACTGTCAGATTACTTTTTTTACTGTCATGTAATTATGACCCATAGTACAACTGTCCAACTAGTATACGTAAATATATAATCTAGTATTGGACTACCAATAAATTTAGTGTACTGTAGTACAACCAATTGGACCACGGGTAAACTAACTTCCTCGTAGTACAATCGTTTGGACTGCAGGGTCTAGTGTTATCTAGATGTGATTTTTTACTTACTCTTCTGGCGCAGCGACCCAAAGTGTGTCTTGGCCTCCAATACGAGAGAACGCCAATGATCACGGTCTTGAGCGACATTTTGCCACTGGTCAATTCCGAGACCGCGTAAATCAGCCCTCACAGCATCTACTCAACGATATCTGGGGCGGCCGACCGGAAGTCTACCTTCTGGTTTACCCTCGTAGGCTCTTTTGGCGGCACGGTAGTCTCCCATTCGTTTGAGGTGGCCAAGCCAACGCAGCCGATGAGCTTTAGTATTACCGATGATATTCGGTTCAGCGACAAGTTCTTCAATTTCGCCATTTCTGCGAATCCTCCCACTGCCATCGGATCTTTGGGTTTTGTCAGACAATAATCCAGACTGCTTGTTAGCTAAACGTCAACAATAAAATCACTACACACAATAGACAGCCCTAATCTCCAGCTACCTAATTGCGCCATGTAGGGTTGTCACTCGTCGCGGCTGGGCCCGCCTTTTGCTCATTCCGTCTTAAGTGCGCCTGAGATCTGTGAGTACCCTTAATTAAGTGTGTCCTGTGTCGAAATACTCTGTGTGTACAGTTGACAGCATTGCATTCTAAATACCTTAAAACTAACCAACTCTAGTCTAGTACAGTCAGGGGCAAAAATATATATGCAATTTTAGACCGACATAAGTAAAAAAAGGTACAGATATTTTTGCCCTTGACTGTACAATGATTTACAAATTCATCTCGTAACTAAGAATCAGGGCGGATTTTTATTTTTTTGTCGTTTTTTTGTTTAACAAATTTGGACTTTTTTTTCATTTTTTCTACTCAAAATCACGAGCTCTTTCGATCCTGATAGAAATAAAAAAGTGTCCCAAAAAAATCCAATGCGATATTATTTTTCATACACTTTCTTTGACCGTAAGCTCAGTAAAAAGTTAAAAAAAAATGTGAATTTTCGGGACACTTTTTCTGCTAATGAGAATCGACAGAGCTCGCGATTCTGAGTACAAAAATATGACAAAATCCAACAAAATAAAAATCTCCCCATCAACGGAAACATTATTTTTAATTTTATGTATTTTATCTAAGTTTTTAAATCAATAATGAGGAATTTATTCTAAGAAATGTGTAATTTTTATTATTAAATATTACACTTAGGGCCTGTTTCAACTTCCCTGAATAAAATAGGTAGGTACATCTGTCAGATAAAGGTTAGCTGTCACTCTTTTAGGATCACGATTTCTCAACCAACTTCAAAACAGGAGAAGGTTCTCAATTCGACTATACGTTTTTTTATGTTTGTTACCTTATAATTTTCGACTAGGTGTATTTTGATGATTCTATTTTTATTTGAAAGCTGATGCTTATCGATTGGTCCCATTTTAATTTGGTCCAGTTTTGACAATGACATCCATGATAAAACCATATAAGTCTCGACGAATAACTCGATACCACGTCAACCGATTTCGATAATTGTTTTTTTGATCGACTTCAGAATAAACCGAGATGGTCATGTTGGTACCAAGTTCAGTTCTGAATTGTTATTCTGTCACCTAGGGGACAGAAGTTCGCTGGTGGTAGGACCTCGTGCTGGGTCCGCCCGGATAGCTACCACCGTCTTACCCGTTAACCTGCCGCTAAATAGTTCGTACTGTGTTCGGGTTTGGGGGTAAGATAGCCGGTGTAATTATTGGCATAGATAGAGGCAATCCATCTAAGTCCTCAGAGTAGGCAGTGCATAGGCAATTTTTTGGTTACTTTGTCCATGGGCCTCAGTTCCTGCTTTCCATCAGGTGGGCTGACAGCTCAGTTGTCTACCTTCGTCACATAGAAAAAGAGAAGTTGCATAGTTTGCTAGAAGAAGTTATTCAACACGTTCAACTAACATGATTAGTGGGTGAGTGGGTAAATGCCAAAAAACTGTGATTTTATGGCTGACCCAGGAAACGTAACCATAAGCAACGAATGACAAGAAAATGTCATCATCATTATCAGCCTATGATAGTCCACTGCTGGACGTAGACCTCTCCTATTAACTATGCGTATAAACGCATTAGGAGGAAAATACCCATAATCACCACGCTGTGCAAGCGGATTGGCGATCGCAGTAATGTGTCCACTATGATAACGCTGCTGCCCATCATCAATCTTTTATCAAATAATGGTCAGTGACACTTCAATCCCTTAGTCGATTCTTACGACACCCGCAGGAGTTGGGGTGGCAACAAATGTATTCTTATTGCCGTCACCACACGGCTGACATGAAGAAAATGTGACTGACCCAAAATTACATATTTGGGGAAATTTTTGAGATCACGTTTGACGTCCACGTTTAATATGGTGGCAGATGACAGTTATTACAGAATGGCTGATGATGATTTCATTACCTGTAGGTAATTGGAAAAACATCAACCATGAATGTACATAATTAAGAGAGTTCGGCAGAGCTCCTCGAGCGGCGTAAGTATGCAACCATAGGAGTGCGGCTCCACTGACGCGAAGCGGAGCGGAGCTGTGGGAGCTCGGCCAATAAGACCGCACAGTGTTTCGAATTCGGATTTGAAGAATTTAATTGGTCTATTTTGCACAGCACCGCTCCGCTCCGCGCCAGCGAAGCCGCACCCTAAACAATGGTTGCATGTTTGAGCCGTTTGCAGTGGAGATTCTAGGACCCTGATGGGATAGCGCCCACAGGGTCTTCAAAGAGGTGAGGCATAAACTGTACGATCTGACGCGTGACCAGAAGGCTGGATCATATTTAGCGGATCAGCACTGATCCGGTGCCAGCATTCTGGGCCCGCTAGCGATTAACAGTGATCTGGGGCAATTTTTTTTTATTATTTAGTAGTTTTTTATTCTCGTAAGTTTATTTTAGGCTCTAGTTTAAGTAATAATTGTTTCTGAATACCTAATGTTACTGAATATTTTTTTTAAATAAATCCATTTAATTTAAAGAGGTTGAAAGATGATTTGAAAGATCGTTTGGTGATCCTAAACAAAAAATAAAAAAAAATACTCTTGATACGGCTACCGACTGTACGAGTACACGCAAAGCGAATACGATAATTTCTCGCTCGCTAACTAGTACAGTTGGCGAAGTACAAAGCTGCGATGTGTGGCACTTATTCGCCTAAACGACTGTTCCTAATCTTGGGGTAACTTGCATTAAATTAACTTGAGAACTCGTTAGCGGCGAGGTACAAATTGAGCTGTTTACGTTTATTGAGGTTTAGTACTTAGTTTTCCTTAAGTTAATATTATTGACGGTAACAACTATATTGTAATAACAAGAGAAATCATTGTTACGGCAGGTACTCGAAATTCTTTTCTATAGTTCCGTCTCTGATCCATCCATCCTCCATCACCATTAGTCCATCCAGCCCATTAGTCTTTTCCATAACTTCTGAATAGTCTCTATACGCCTGTTGGGACCGGTTTACGGGTATCTATCGATGTGTCCGTGAATGGGTTGCAGCAGGTGTACAACACAGCAAATTTCTTCCAAGGGTCTCTACACCTTGGATTGTTGGATCTATATCCCCGCGAAAGCCTATCTAAAAACTGGGACTTGTAAGCCCGTAGTTTTCAAGGAGATATTGTATTAACAAGTGAATTCATTGTTACGGCAGGTTTTCGTACCTCTATTATATAGCTGCATTTCTGACTCATCCAACCTTCATCATCCATTAGTATTTTCCATTTAATTTCCAATAGACTCTATACGCCTGCTGGGACCGGTTTACGGATATCTTCTATCGATGTGCCCGTGAATGGGTTGCAGCAGGTGTACAACACAGTGAATTTCTCCACAGGGTCTCTACGTGTTGGATCTATATCCCCGCCAAGCCTATCAAAAAACCGGGATTTGTAAGCCCGTGGTTTTCAAGGAGATAATGTAGTACCAAGTGAAATCATTGTTACGGCAGGTATTCGATCCTCTATTATATAACTCCATTTCTGACTCATCCAACCTTCATCATCATAGTCCATTAGTATTTTCCTTTTAATTTCCAATAGTCTCTATATACCTGCTGGGACTGGTTTACGGATACCTATCAATTGTTAACCGGGATTTATTGTTTTATTTATAATCATCAATATTTTCTTCGGTTTACACATTAAATAAAACTATGAATACGGATAAACTCGCGTATATTAACTAATTTTAACTTCATTCCGAGATTTCGAACACTTTACAGGGTTCGCGGTCTGCGGAATGATTTTTATTTTTTTTTTATTTCATGTCATCAAAATAAAAAAAAAATAAAAACAAACTTCAAGTGACTTCTTCAACCATCTGGACCATCTCGGTTTGTTTTGAAGTCGGTTATAAAAAAAAATACCGGAGTAGTTTGGCTTGATAATAGTCATTCTTCCATTTGTCGTGCACATGTTTAATGCAAATTTATGACTTATATGGTTTTCTCATGGATACAAGAACTAGACCAAATTAAAATAGAATCTCCCTGTAAGCATAATAAAATACATGGACAGTCTGAGTTCCTACGTTCCTCAGTTCCTTACGGCTCTCCTAACCTAGTATCTAAATAGCGTAATGCTCTTTTTCTGTACTAGTATTCTTTCCATTTTCGTATGTCCTTCTATGACACCGAAGTTAAATTATTATTATTTTATACTTGTAATATCAACGCTAAAACATGTTTATTGCTTGGTAAATGGGCATTTTCACTTCTAGGGACACCCAATTAGCTTAATTATCACAAAAAAGTTGACTTCGATGTCAGCTTTGTAACGACAATTAAGCATGAAATATCAACTATTTTGTTCTTTTTATTGTTGTTAATTTTTATTTGAAAAGTGATATTTTTGTAGGTACTAAAAATAAATTTTGTAACCCTGTAACATCGTAAAAAATTAAAAGGTGTCTGTTTTTAACGAGACCCGGAGCATACAGTTTGCTAGTAATTAGTGGAGTCAAAACATATAAAACTAATCACGTATCCGATGTCATAAATGCCTTGTACATAAATGTAATACACAGATACAGATACGTATAAAAAACATTACTAAGGAAAACACTTCAAGGTCAGATCACGGAGGCTACACGGCAAAGTGATAATAAATAATAGCAAGTGATTGCAATAGCAATACTAAGACTTTTCAAGTATCGATAACGTTAGGTTTTTCTCGATACGTAAAGCAGGCCAATACGTCAGTGCGAGGGCGATTGAATGCATTACGTATCGAGTAAAACCTAACGTATCCTTTACTTTCCAACTCATGGCACGGCTACATTTCTGACCTGTCCAAAACCGAAATTCGTAAATTTTCGGGATTTGTTCCTGTCACTCCAACCAAGGTGTCATTAGAGTGACAGAGAAAAAACTCCGAAATTTGCGGATTTTAGAGCACGCGAGCCAAGGCCGCTGTTCTTGATACGTTTCTGTTACTGTACTAGTGTATCCTTCCGTAATACGAAACATGGAAGTCGGATTCGGTGTGAGAGCCATCCCGCTAATGTCGGAACCCATTGTTTTTAATGTAGGTAGCAATGTTTGGTTTGGGCGTGGCATATTCATTGTAATCACCGCAAGCCGCATTTACAATGTTACTTGTCCGGAGGCATAGCTTATTAGGGTTCTGTACATATTTGATGTGCGTTAATACAGGGCGTAATAACGTGGTCTCTTGAGGACCAACTTGTTATTATGATAGGTAACTATTAACTAGAATAATTAGGTAGGTTGCTCTGCGGGGAAACGTTAGTTGGCATGTGTATTGATATAACTACAAGTGGCAAAAATATGTCTTCAAACTCATGTAAGGCGGATACATTACATATCGACGGTAGAAAGGCTAATTGACTTAACCGACATTTTATGAACTTTACAGAAGAGCCGTTTAAAGTTTTATTTTTTAGAAAAAAAATCGCTACATAAAAAGTAACAGGTATATTGTAACGCAACTGCCATCAAATATTCAAGATATAAAGGCGCATACTTTGGTTCCTACCTTGATAAAATTAGTTTATTATGTCTCGAAATAAAGGTCGCTTAAGACAAATCTGCTAAAAATGAGAGAAAGGCTAATTGGTTCAAATACCAACAGCGTCTGCCGCCGGAGGCAAGTCAAATGACTGTAGTGTACAAGTGCACTTTTTTAAAATTAAGGCTAAATGAGCTAAGCGCTATTTTTACTATACAACGGGGTAAGGCTAAACAGTTTAAGCGATTCTTTAATGGAAATAAGTGGCGATTCTAATTGACTTAATGACACACACTCATTGAAAAACGGATTGCTTAAATCTCAGGAATTATATGAATATGATTAAACATGGTGGTTGAAGCTCGGATATTTAGAGACAAAGGTATAATTACTCTGCAGGTCTAAAGAAAACAAAATGAATGAATATCGTTTTTCTCAATTTTTATTGCTATATAAAGAAAAATATTTGCTTCTAATAACATAATTAGATAGTTATTTGGCAGAATCAGTCTTAGAAAAATGCGGATATTGATTACAGCGTTTCATCCGCAATAACCTTTCTGTCGCTTTTATTGAAAAAAAAATGCTCTTTTTGCCTAACATTTTTAATTAATTTATTACTGCACTTGACGCTTTACGTTACATTTTTTAATCTAAATTTTTATTATATCTGTAGTCAGTTTTTTTACAATATAAGCGGCAGAAATACGTAAGTAAGTATTTAGACTTAAACTTTAATTATTATTAAATAATCAAGAAATAACAATGAAAATAATTAAATTATTTCATACTGTGAAATACACGATTTCAGTATCACACACAAATCACTACGGCACATGCGCCTACCGGCACAGACTACAAGTGATTGACGCGCCCGCGCGGGCGGCGGCGGTAGTTATAGGCGAGCGGCTCAAAAAGCACCGACGGCGGCAAGAGTGTGATTGTACCGCCGAGTCAAAAGTTTCTCATAGAATTTTTTGATGATTTAAGCTACACTGATATGATGCATTATGATTTTATTATAAGGATTTAAATGACACAGGTCAAACAAATATTCTATTTCAACCGACATTCTCATTTATAAAAAGAGGTTCAAAATGCTTAAGTAACATACATTTTATGGTTTAGGGTTTTACGTACATGGTTGAAGCGACCCATGCCCTAAAAAATTGGGAAGAGCTAAATGGTTCAAGCGACATGCTTCTTTTATTTTAAATGGAGGCTAAATGCTTCAAACGCCTATGGTGGCACTTTTTTGTTGAAGTTCAATTGACTTAAACGACTATGCTCGTGTGTGATGGAGTAAAGCCAAAAGGTTCAAATCAAAACGAATGGCAAAGTTGAGAAAGTAAAAACCGCTTAAGCGGGAACCAACCGAACATGTTTGTGGGTCAAGTCACGTTTCATTCAAAAATGCAATTTTTTGGGTTGCTTCATGCCTTGATTTTTTTAACGCTGTACCAAATTTCAGAAGTGCTAACCGCCATCAAAATCGTCTGATCGCTATGAAACCGAGCTCAATCGACGGAGAAAAATCTGCCGATTCCGATGATATAAATAACTCAATATCGCTCAAAGTGTCGCTTAAGCCAATTAGCCTTTCTATCGTCGATATTTGCCTTTTTATACTTGCATGAACCAGTATACATTATATAGTACTTACATTACATGACCACACTGCTGCTTGAAAAACGGCAATGGTATGAAATACATCAGAGATCGCTTAAGCATTACCTTTTCTGAGATTGTAATGGGCAATTCCATGCAAGAGTGTAATGAAAGTGACAAATTTCTCGCATTTTTATTTATTAATTATTGTGCGAATTTTACTGTTATTATGTCTAGCCATCAAAATAATATTTATTCAGATATAGTGTAACACTTACACTTGGATCATAAATAAATAAACAGACCATCAAATGGTCACTTTCATTACAGTTACTTGGATTTACCCTAATGCCCTAATAAATCAGTAATTACCATCTTAGTAACTCCTACATGGTGTTACACGAGCCACTGAAAACCTTGAACGGGGTCATTTAGTAGGCTATGCTATACTGAATAACTTTTACTATGGGGCCAATCACGGAATCTAAAAAAAAATGTCTTTTTCATACATTTTGACCGACAGATCACGACATTTTGTATGAAAGAGCCAGTAATTTTTTTGAGATCTGGGTTAGCTCCTTAGTAAAAGTTGTTCAGTATAACCTACCAAATCACCCCGTTCAAGGTTTTCAGTGGTTCATGTAACATGTTGTATAGGTACACATTACAATATTCAATTTCGACAAAGCAAATGCACAGAATAAACATGTCTCTGCTATTGAATCTGCGGTGAAGGTTCATATTGACCATGGACTAATCAAGTTTCCGCATACATGTTACTCCGCCTTTGTCTGGTCGCTTAAGCTCAATAATGTTGAATAGGTACACTCAAACAATTGGAACACTCAGGAACTATGTCGAAGTGACGCTTGAAATAAGATTGTATGAAATGTCTTACTACTTGTTATTATGGCATGGTTCTAGAATCATCTAGGGCTACAATTGGTTGAGTATACCGAGTATACGTATGTCGGGATTGTTATTTGTGCAGTAAGTAGGTATAGTCAATAGTCAAACATTTATTTGCTATAAAACACACAGTGCATGCAAATACAGGTAAAAATAGATTAGGTACATTTAAAACATTAATAAATTTTTTATACATTTGAAACAGATATTCAGTTTCATTAAAATGTCCAACAATTCATATAAAATAATAAAAAAAAATAATAATAATAATTCACCACGTCAAAGAATTCAAATAAATTTAAACATAAACTCAATATAAATTAATTAACTAAATAGGAGAAGGTAACATGTCATATCGACGGTAGAAAGGCTAATTGACTTAACCGACATTTTATGAACTTTACAGAAGAGCCGTTTAAAGTTTTATTTTTTAGAAAAAAAATCGCTACATAAAAAGTAACAGGTATATTGTAACGCAACTGCCATCAAATATTCAAGATATAAAGGCGCATACTTTGGTTCCTACCTTGATAAAATTAGTTTATTATGTCTCGAAATAAAGGTCGCTTAAGACAAATCTGCTAAAAATGAGAGAAAGGCTAATTGGTTCAAATACCAACAGCGTCTGCCGCCGGAGGCAAGTCAAATGACTGTAGTGTACAAGTGCACTTTTTTAAAATTAAGGCTAAATGAGCTAAGCGCTATTTTTACTATACAACGGGGTAAGGCTAAACAGTTTAAGCGATTCTTTAATGGAAATAAGTGGCGATTCTAATTGACTTAATGACACACACTCATTGAAAAACGGATTGCTTAAATCTCAGGAATTATATGAATATGATTAAACATGGTGGTTGAAGCTCGGATATTTAGAGACAAAGGTATAATTACTCTGCAGGTCTAAAGAAAACAAAATGAATGAAAATCGTTTTTCTCAATTTTTATTGCTATATAAAGAAAAATATTTGCTTCTAATAACATAATTAGATAGTTATTTGGCAGAATCAGTCTTAGAAAAATTGCGGATATTGATTACAGCGTTTCATCCGCAATAACCTTTCTGTCGCTTTTATTGGAAAAAAATGCTATTTTTGCCTAACATCTTTAATTAATTTATTACTAAGCTTGATAGTTACGTTACATTTTTTAATCTAAATTTTTATTATATCTGTAGTCAGTTTTTTTTACAATATAAGCGGCAGAAATACGTAAGTAAGTATTTAGACTTAAACTTTAATTATTATTAAATAATCAAGAAATAACAATGAAAATAATTAAATTATTTCATAATGTGAAATACACGATTTCAGTATCACACACAAATCACTACGCCACATGCGCCTACCGGCACAGACTACAAGTGATTGACGCGCCCGCGCGGGGGGCGGCGGTTAGTTATAGGCGAGCGGCTCAAAAAGCACCGACAGCGGCAAGAGTGTGATTGTACCGCCGAGTCAAAAGTTTCTCATAGAAATTTTTGATGATTTAAGCTACACTGATATGATGCATTATGATTTTATTATAAGGATTTAAATGACACAGGTCAAACAAATATTCTATTTCAACCGACATTCTCATCTATAAAAAGAGGTTCAAAATGCTTAAGTAACATACATTTTATGGTTTAGGGTTTTACGTATTTGGTTGAAGCGACCCATGCCCTAAAAAATTGGGAAGAGCTAAATGGTTCAAGCGACATGCTTCTTTTATTTTAAATGGAGGCTAGATGCTTCAAACGCCCATGGTGGCACTTTTTTGTTGAAATTCAATTGACTTAAACGACTATGCTCGTGTGTGATGGAGTAAAGCCAAAAGGTTCAAATCAAAACGAATGGCAAAGTTGGGAAAGTAAAAACCGCTTAAGCGGGAACCAACCAAACATGTTAGTGGGGCAAGTCACGTTTCATTCAAAAATGCAATTTTTTGTGTTGCTTCATGCCTTGATTTTTTTAACGCTGTACCAAATTTCATATGTGTTAACCGCCATCAAAATCGTCTGATCGCTATGAAACCGAGCTCAATCAACAGAGAAAAATCTGCCGATTCCGATGATATAAATAACTCAATATCGCCCAAAGTGTCGCTTAAGCCAATTAGCCTTTCTACCGTCGATATACATTTGTCAAAAAAATTTGCATAATATTCATTAATGGAATAGAATGGGCGTGTTAAAAAATATTCCTTTACTTTCTTGTCAAAGGTTTTTAAGTTCTTAATGTTTTTCAAATTATCAGGAAGTGCATTGTAAACTCTAATGGCTGTGTTGTTCAAACTTTTGTCAAAGTGGATATAATGGATGTCATTTAAAACTAATCTATTTCTATTCCTAAGATTGTGGCTTTTAGTCATACCTTGCTGAATATAGTTTTTTTTATTAGTGAAAATGTAAATACGCAGACGATACAGATACAAAGAAATAACAGTTAAGATTTTATTTTCAACAAATATACTGCGATGGGAGTCAGGAACACAGGCACATTTTTCGATTATTCTCAGAGCTTTTTTTTGTTTAAGTAGGACTGAGTTAATGTTAGTTCCGTATAAAGTGCGGTATAATAATCACCAAATTAAAAATGTTAAAAACGGACTTCTACCGATTTCTTCAAGATCCCCGATTTGTTCCCATCATTAGTTTCCTCAAATCTTACTTTTTGAATGCAAATCCTTGTAAATTAATGAAAATTACCAAAAGCGCCATACATGTACCTATCCCTTTACGACCGAGACAAAAAAATTCTAAAATATTAAGAAAAATGCATGTAAATCGTTTTAAATTATCTTCGAATACTTGTAAAAAATAATAAAAAAATCAAATTGCCTTTTATCATTAAAAAAATTGCATGCACGAAAGTGACGTTCAGGATCTGTATGTAAATGCAAGATCTTGCAAATTAGTATCGACATGCCGAAAAACATTAATAAAACACAGTATTTAACGAAAAAACTTTCTATTTTAAGCGATTTTACATTTTTACGGTTCCGTACCACAAGAAGAAAAAAAACGGAGCCCTCATAGGATCACTGGCGTGTCTATCTGTCCGTCTGTTACAACCGATGTACTCCGACACTACTACTGGGCAGATTGAGTTGAATTTTCGCACACCTATGTAAGTTCTTGACCCAACGATGGATGTGGAACGTAAAAAAAAGAATTATAAATATGAGGGCTACTTTTAGGGGGTAAATTAGATAATAAAAATCAAAATTTTCACTTCATGATTTCGAGAAGATAAAATGTATTATCATATTATCAATGCTAATAATAATATGTTGAATTGATTAATGCGACGATTTTTAGGACTCAACGTGTAATAAACAGTACTATTAGCAATATATACTTTTACTGACTGAGAAAAACGACGAATCTAGAAATCACATTACATTATACAAATTCACACAAGGAAAAAAACTATATTTACAACACATTGAGTTTTCCGCAGGAATTTAACAATAGATTTAAAGATGTCAACGGAATTAACAGGTTTTAATAGCCAAACAAGAAAATATTTGTGGTTTAATACTCAAAAAGCATATGCTAGAAAGCACTACGTCGTGCACAAGCAGAATTAGCAGTAATCTCACACCTAGCTTTACTGATGATGTGATGCTTCCGAAGATAGACATAGCAAAGTTTACCGGAAACTATCAAGATTGGACGTCCATCTTCAGTGTGTTTTCATCATTAATCCACAAATAAGCAGAGTTCAAAAGAGCAACATTCATAATAGCAAAGCTAAAGCAATTCGAGAGATATTAGGTATGGACAACTATGGAGTGCCTAACCAAGATGAAAGTACAAGGTATTATTAACCCTAGTTCCTTGGATACGCTGATTGAAATACGATGAAATATGTACTTAACGAATTAGACGAAATATGTAACCAATTCTTCAAAACATATGACCATCTTTCTTGGGTTCATTTTATGCACAGACCGATTATGCATAATCGTGCAAATATTTATGATGAACGATTTACGAGCTACGTCCGAACCTACAATTTTGTGCACTTATTATTTATGGGCATATTGTTTACACAAAAACACTTAATTTAATTCCAATTTGTGCTCAATAAAAACGTTTAACTCTTTAAGAGTAAATATCAACCAATAAACAAAAGGTTTGTCACCACAAATATACGAAATTGTGAACTTACGTGTGCTACTACTCCCACCAAAATACATCGCCATCTTCAACGCTGTCTTGCGACTGACTGATGCGGCCGCCCTAAGGTATTTGCTACTTTTAAGTGTCGGCTAGTGTCTGCAGATTCGATCGGTACAGGTTTGAGCTCGAAAATACAATTTAATTGGTGACAGGATTTTTGCAATTACATTTGCAGGATTATATCAAACCGGTCGGAAAGGGCTATAATATTTGAAGAGATCCCTCGATTTCTCCAAGATCCCATCATCAGACCCCAAATTGGTGCCAATGGGACCATCTCGAGGTAATACACGTTCGATCACAAAAATAAATTTTAAAATCGGTTCATGATTCTTGGAGATATGAGGTAACATACATACAGCAAAAAAAATCTGTGGAATTGAGAACCTCCTCTTCTTTTTGAAGTCGGTTAAAAATATATAGATATACCTATTTTAATGTGAGGTATAAAATATATAGATATTTCTTCATTTACCTGCAATCGGATAGCATAACGTTTCAAGCTGTCATTTTTTTCTTTATTTTATTCTACCACTTTGTCTGCGTGACTAATATGCATACCTGTACTAAATTTAATTTTTTTAGTACAGATGGTGCCTTTCTTAGGCTCTAGCGCGAGAAGTGTGTCAATTTACGTCAGGTCCAAAACTTCGGAGGGCCATCTGCACTAAAAAACGTCGTACGCGACACGTGACATGTTTTTCGCACTTGTGTCGTAATGTACTATTCTAGTAGGTACGTTAGTCACTGAGATATGTTGCGGATAGATATACGGACAGAGGGACAGACCGGCATTGCGAAACTACAAGAGATCCTAGTTAGTTTAGTAACTACGAAAAAGTCTTACCAAAATACAGTCGTAAAATCAAATGCTGGAACATAACGCTTCAAAAGTTTATAAATATAATTGAATAGCTAAACTCAAGTATATTATTATGATGTAGTCACTACTCGACATGTTTCGGAGAGCCTAGGTTTCCATTATCAAGCACGGAGCACGCGCTTACCCCAGGCGACTCGCAAGCGCGACGCGTACTCCGAAACATGTTGCGCGAAGTGACTAAAATACTAAAAGTAGTAGTAGTAGTAGTAATAAAATATACGTGAGTACAACCGTTTATTTATATTTATAGTTGTTATCTCTCACGAAAGATTTAATTCAACAAAAAAGGTTATTTATAAAAAAAAACAAATATTTTTTCCAAAATTAAAAATAAATAAATAAATAGTATTTTAATGAAGCAGAGACGTTAACAAATATGTGAAATTTGTCTCCATCAATTTCATTATACGAGAGAGTAGTTTGAGAGTAAAAAGCCTTAACCACAATAGGATATTTGTACCAATTCGGACCTAGGTCCATTGCGGTCGACGCACAGAGAGCCCCATTAATTGTGGTCGCACCCTTTTAACTGTCGTAGTTGGGGTTAAATAGGGTGATTTCAATTGTTTTTAGTATATTTATGTACATAAGCTATGAAACTGTAGTGGATCTGTGAGCTACGAGTATATATCTGCATTCAGGTGTACCAGACATTTGCCTGTCTATTCTCATGTATACAGATATTGATTTTTTTTAAACACTTGCGACCAAAATACTTTAGCCGAGAACTCTGGTGAAATGACGTTATAAATCAAGTTTGTAACAAAATTGTTACTATTTGGGCATTTCTTTGAGCAATTCAACCGCCGTGACTTCGGTGGTAACATTATTACCCGATTTCCGTGGGTATCTCATTTTTTGAATATCTTGGTATAGATAGTTCCACGAGAGTTGAGGTCACGTACACATCAACGTGTCATGTAAACACACGGGGAATTTGAAATTAATGTTCTTTTTTCGTACTGACCGCAAACCCAATTGCAACTGTAAGATTGACCAAAAAGTTTATTCAAGGGATTTGCTTCAATATTTTGAAGCAAGTTATTCATTCAGTCACTACATTTTTTGCAATTTGAACTTCATTTGGATGTGTGTGTAATAATTCACCTCAACTCTGGTGAAATTACCTATAGTTGTCAATTACGTCTACCCAGATATCCAAAAAATCATATATCTCTCAAGGGTATGATAACACTGAAAAAAATGCTAAGTTGGATTTATCAGATCTTTCGTTATTCTAACCGGAAATTAAGGTTGATTGGGTCCTATCACAAATATTTTTTTGATTTTACCAAACTTTTTATGTTGGCATTTTACTAAATTAATTTGGTTGATTACACCAGTTTTTTGTTGATTTCACCAGTTGTGTGGTATAATATACAATGTTCTTTGTTGATTTAACCAGAACTCTGGTATCGACTTCAACCTTTTTAGTTTTGTAAATTTGATAGCAAGGATTTGTTAGATATATCAAAGTTTCCTCGTAATATAGCCAACCTAAGTCACTTTGGTAAATATTTTTTTCAGTGAAGGCTGCCACCGAAGTCACAGCGGTTGAGACGCTCGGAGAAATGCGCATAGAGTGGCTAGGGTTTCGATTGGTTCAGTGTAGATACTTACTAAAGTATGCATAACATTATATCTTAACACATTGAGCGCGGGGAACTCCCGAGGGGAGTTCTCTGTGGGAGGTCCATTTTCGCTACAAAGCGGAAAAAGCACGGGATGGCTACGAGCGTAGGTAGCACTCGTCCGCAATTAAAGTGTTAACGTCTTCGTACCATACCTGCTATGCGTTTCGATCGTACCACTGTACGATGAGTAAGGCGCGGTTTCAACATTTTACTTAAAGATTTATTACTTGCAAATATATATTTTAATTTTGAGTTATTTGGTCTTTCACTTCAGGGTTGGGCAGGCAGCTTTGGATAGATACTTACCACAATGCCTGTCCTTTACCCCTAACCAATCAGATCGTGCGCTTAAGACGATCAAGGTCAAGATCGCGGTCATTGGCTATCAGCCTCTTAGCCCCATGTCACTGGAAAAGAAAGGTCAGCCTTCGGTTAACCTTTAGTGATCCCGACGGAGAATTGATTGCTAGTATTCCGACTAACGCATACTACAGCTTGTTCATCCTTAGATGTTTTATTTAGTAAACAACTTTCGAGCGTACAAAATGTACATACATACATACATCGCAGTCCACTGCTGGACGTAGGCCTCTCCTATTAACTATCTGTATAGACACATTAGGAGGTAAATGCCCTTAATTGCCAAGCTGGGCAAGCGGATTGGCGATTGCATTAATGTGTCCACTATGATGACGTTGCTGCCCATCATCAATCTTCTATTAAAGAATGGTCAATGACACTTCAAATGGAATCTTGACTAGCCCTGTTGAGTCCGTATTGTAGGCAAAAGTTAAAATTTCCGATATTGCTTTATTTTTAATCAGGTTAATAGTAGTTTATCACATAAAACCTGCACTTTCTGTTGAAAAGTTGTTGATTAGATACGACAACTGAGACTGAATGAGCTTTAGAATGGTATCTATCTTCAAGATTTTCTTGGAACGGGTACCTGTGTAGGCTTATATGTCTTATAAGGCTGTTCTCACAAGTATGCAAGTGTAAGTGTCGCGTAGTAGATAAACGATAAAGTCGTTACTGAATATTTCATTCATGACTTGAACCACAAAGTATCCGTATCAATGAATAATACTGTTTCCGTTGGTTATTATTGTTATACAATTCATTCTATGCAATTATTATCTTAAATTAATATTGCTGATTCACAAAATAAGTAAAGTAAAAATGGTATACACGGTGCTCGCGAGCATTGCGAAAGATTTTAAATATGCATTCTACTCGTAGACATCAAAATAAACAAAAAATATTATGAGATCTAATGTCAAATTCCACAAAAAAAATGTTTCTTTTTATAGACTTTTTGAATACTTTTTAACATTTCCAATAATTTTTATCATAACAACAATTTGTTAAAACTATTTTTTTTTATGATTTTTTTATAGACAGGTTTTTTCGTCAAGTCTATTCTTATTTTTTGATTGTCAGGCAAAAGGTGTGGTAATATTAGAACACATTGTGGTAGCATTCTAATCAAAAATAAGTTTTATGACGAGTTAAGTCGAAATACTTATTTCGAAAAAAGGTTAATTATCTCTGGAACCAAGGCGAATCCAGAAAATTTTATTAACATTAAATACTCTAAATATGCTCAGAAATTCAGCATTAAAATCTTTCGGAATGCTCACGAGTACCGTGTATAACGAGTACCTACACTAGTGTAGACTACAGTTTCATTATTTGCTTCTATAACAAACCACAACCAGTTCATTGGAAATGAATTCAGTTAAATATGTACGTAACATGATTATTTAAACATGTCTAATACCACAGACTAAAGCGTTTGAATAGTGAGGCACATACCTAATCGAACGTGTGAATGTGATTCGTATTTGCGGTCGCAGTAACGTGTACTCGTTTATACCATTTGCGGTAAACATTGCTCCACCAATGCCGTGCCAAATACATGTTCAGTGCTAACCAGATATATGGCGCAGAAATGTTTGGTTGATTTGAAACTAATGTATTTACTGATAACCTGAAAACGGAACTGAATGTAACAGGATGCCTAGCCAAGTTGCCAATTGCTAACGCTTAGTAGCGTATTCGCGTTTTCCCTCTCTGTCACTCTTTCCTATTAGTGCGACAAAGACAGTTAGCTGCCTATCGTTTACGATTGACGAATAAGCGCTAGCGATTGGCAAGTTCTCTAAGCACCCTATACTCCTTAATTTAATATTAATTTACAAAAAAACTTTATAAAATACCTACATTATAACTTACACGTAAACTCAAAAGTTACTTACCTCCCTACTGAAAGTTGTGAAATAGTCAACTCCTCAACGTTGCTGGCGTAAAACTGCCCATCAGACTCGCAACGTCTTCGCATTGAACCACGATTGAAAACCTCTGCGCCAGGAACACCCGGATCAGAGATCATGACACCTCTCCAGCAGGCGGAACAGCACTATTGATTCCGAAATACAGTCACATCACTAGTGTCAGATGAGGAGCCAGCGATCATATTCTTGATTGCTGTCGGTACTCGATTGCTCCTTCGATGGCGTCGCTATAATTTGTGCCGGAATACTGAACACATTAAATAATTAAATTACATGACCTATTGTTGGCTAAACCTTAAAGAGATTTGTGTACCGATGGGCTTAATTTGCCGTTCTAACTGCGACCATAATATATAATTATAACATGGACGATTGGACGCCTAACTCCAGCTCAAAAATGCCCCCAAATGCAATTGTTCAATTGTGCCAGATGGGCAGGACATAGCGCTTTACGTGACACCGCGCATATTTCGGCACAACATCTTTGACAAATGTTTAAAGAATATCGCCAATAAAAACTTTCATGGACCAACCACAACAATCTTTAATCAAATTCATTGCCGTGATACATTGAACGGGGGGTGACTTGTCAACTAAAATCCAGGACCGATTTTGAGAGGCAATTTAGTATGGCGTGCGGCTTCCATGTTTTATTTGTTCGTAGCGTTCTAATGTCTAAAAGTCATCAATGTCATCATTATCGTAGAGGAGCTAATGTCCAATGCAGCCCCAGTAACATTTGCAATCATAATGTCATAGCACAAAAGTTGTCTGTCGGGTGTCAAAAATTAGGGCCAAACATGTCGAAGATTGTGGTGTTTATGAATGGTACTTACCCATATTATTTAAAAAATGTAAGGGTTTTTGCATAATGGTGTCATGCATTAAGCTTTTTATTATAAAAAGTAGTCGTACTGGCCATTCTGCTAAAGTAAAAACTGCAGTTGTTTTCATTTTTGCTAAGGTATTCCACAAAAATAACATATAAAGCTTTTCTCTGAGATAATACGGCTGTAAAATACACTTATAAAATAGAACATGACTTTGAACGGTTTTAGGACTGCGGAATTTATACACTTTGTATGAAACGACGGGAAAACTAGGAAGAGCTGGCGACTTCCTTGCACAACGCATCAGTATTGCGATACAGCGAGGAAATGCCGCCAGCATCCTCGGTACAATGCCACAAGGGCCAATAAAATGAAGGTTAAGTTAAGTAGATTAGTTAAATTTAATCAATGTACATAAATTGTAGTTTGGAAATAACCACTAGTTAACAAAACTAGTTTAAATTAAAGGAAACACTAATTTAAGCACTAGTTTTAAGGACTCGTAGACGTTTTGCCCTTGAGGCATATGATCATTATGATGCATTTTTCGGACTAACTTAAGCGAAAGTGATGTGATAATAGTACATTACTACCGAGGCCGGGAAGTGACTGGTTGCCGGCCGAATATATGTAGACGGCCGAGCGAAGCGAGGCAGGATAGTATTCGGACGGCAACCCGTCACTTCATGGCCGAGGTATGTATAATGCTTTTCTCAAACATGCAATGAAATGAAACAAAAAAATGTATCTTCTTTCTAAGAAATTATAAGTCAATTACATAACTAAGTCTTTGAAACACAACAAAAGTCAAATACGACACCGACACCTAATTTTTTTTTTAAGATTGACCTGTTCGAAAGTTGCAAATTTTTAATTTAAAAAAAGCGGTATTAGACGACGCGGTCGGTTGGGTCCAATTAATCGCATGCAGTGATCAGGGCCGACGGATCGCGCCGTATAATACTCCTTTTTAAATATTATTTTGAGTAGTTATTGTACATTTATTTTAAATGATATAATTTAAATACCTAATTATAAATGCAAAAATTTGCCAATAATTTTTTTTTTATACTAATATTACTTACAGATAATTATTGGCTAAAAGCCAAGATGCCAGGTCACAACCCTATGTCAAATGAAAATTAAAAAACCGGCCAAGTGCGAGTCGGACTCGCGCGCGAAGGGTTCCGTACCATTATCGTATAAAAAATACAGTTAAATCAACCTGCCTCAAAAACTATAGGAGATAATTAAATCAAACCAAAAATCGTTGATAGAGTTTATTAATGTGCATAACATATATTTTTTTTTTAATTTTATATTGCGTAGTTTAAAAAATAGAGGGGGGGGGGACACATTTTTCAGACTTTGAGAGCTGATATCTCGAAAACGATTTCCTTAAATAAAAATGAGATTAATAAACCTTGATATAATTTTCAAAGACCTTTCTATTAATACCCCACACGCTTGTATACAACTAAATTTTTTTTTCTATCCCTCAGTTACATGTATGGAGGGCCCCCACCCCAATGGTTTTTTTTACAATTTAGTATCATAATCCTGTAGCGGTTTATACAACACATATCCTTACCAAATTTCGTTACTGTAGCATTTATAGTTTCCGAGTAAATCGGCTGTGACAGACGGACAGACGGACAGACGGACATGACGAATCTATAAGGGTTCCGTTTTTGCCATTTTGGCTACGGAACCCTAAAAAGAGGTACTTGCCGGCCTAGGCCGGCAACGAGGTACTTCCCGGCCACTTTTTAGGCACGTAACTACAACATTTCATTGCATGTTTGAGAAAAATTAACTTATATACTATACAAAACAATAAAATATGAAATTAATGTTATCGATACCCTTCGATGTTAGGATAACCCTCTACCATCTGGAGAGCCGTCTAATATTAATAAAAATTATATGAAATAAGACTTATTAAAATGTCATCGGGAATATGGAATGAGTTCAGCCAATCCCAGGACCGGATCGAGGCGTCGCGTAAATTAGAACGTCAGCTGCAGGCGGGACCATTAATGAGGATGCAATTCGAATCCGTGTAGTTGGACGAAATGTTTGAGGCGATCGGGTAGCGGGTAATCAGGTCTTTTAAAAAAAAATCCAATTATACTGAAGTGAATTTGTTTTTGCCTGAGATCACCCAAATAGGCCAATTCTCAATAGAAAACGTGATTTTAATCCGAATAAGTGTTCATTTTATTTCAGTGAATGGCTCTTTAAATGCGTCACCGTTATTTTTGTTAACTCCTTAAAGATGGATACATGCTATACGTTGATAAAAACAACTTTAATCAAAGCAAGAATTTTTATTTGTGCTAATTACAAATTGTTGCCCTCCTCGAGATTCGAATTAGGCAGAGTCACTTTTATTAAAGAAAGAATTGGGATTCTTGGCTAAGTATAAAAATAATTAAATGCAAAATTAAACGTGTAGCAGGATCATGTACTCGTACTTGCTAGAGAAGTAAGTTGCCATAAAAACTGAAATAATAAATGTTGCTAGTAAAAATACATTCTGCCACAACTTCAAACTAGTTTTCGTTTGTGATTACGCTGTGGTATTCACTAATATTTTCATGTTAGTTAGATTACCACCAAAATCCCCTACGTCGGGCAACAACATTGTTTTCAAAGGCCGGCCATACATTATCACAACGAATATTCAATAAAAGGACAAAGTGAACGCGAATGAATGGCCATAATAAAGGAAACAACGCGTGTGGCGCTTGATCGATGCGTGACCCGCATTTAGGTGGCCGCCTATCTCACCGATACGTGAATGTAGTTTTATTTTATAACAACGGAGGCAAATCACCATACGGTCCGTCTGATGCAGAGTCGATGCCTTCGAAACTAGGAGACTGTATCATTGAAGAAGAAAGAAAAAACGTTTATTCGAGACACAGTAGAAACAAAACAGTATACACGAAATTTTGTCTCGAAATGGCCAAAACTCAGCATTTTGCCAGCAGAGTCAGCGCTGGTCTTCCGTTTTGGCTATTGCGATTGAACCCACGTCCTTAGCTGACACCGACACGACACGACAACGACACGAGAATGTAGTTTTATTGTATAATGATGGAGTACAATAACCATACGGTCCGTCTGATACAGAGTCGATGCCTTCGAAACTAAGAGACTGTACCATTTCGATTGAACCCATGTCCTTAGCTGACACCGACACGACACGACAACGACACGAGAATGTAGTTTTATTTTATAACGATGGAGTATAATAACCATACGTTCCGTCTGATGCAGAGTCGATGCCTTCTAAACTAGGAGACTACCATTGCGATTGAACCTACGTCCTTAGCTGACACCGACACGACAACGACACGAGAATGTAGTTTTATTTTATAACGATGGAGTACAATAACCATACGGTCCGTCTGATGCAGAGTCGATGCCTACGGAACTAGGAGGCTGTACCATTGCGATTGAACCCACGTCCTTAGCTGACATCGACACGACACGATAACGACACGACACGACAACGACACGACACGACAACGACACGACAACGACACGAGAATGTAGTTTTATTTTATAACGATGGAGGCAAATTACCATACGGTCCGTCTGATGCTGAGTCGATGCCTTCGAAACTAGGAGACTGTACCATTGCGATTGAACCCACGTCCTTAGCTGACACCGACCGACACGACACGACAACGACACGAGAATGTAGTTTCATTTTATAACGATGGAGTATAATAACCATACGGTCCGTCTGATGCTGCATCGATGCCTTCGAAACTAGGAGACTGTACCATTGCGATTGAACCCACGTCCTTAGCTGTCGCGGCTGATGCTTAAACCACTTGACTACTGCATATTGGTTTAGGTATCAGCCGCGAAAGCTAAGGACGTAGGTTCAAATCCCACCTCCGGCGTTGCTAAGCTTCGGTATTTTTTCTTTGGTATATGACATCTGCATTAAAAAATTTATACATAATAGTTTGATGAATTCAAATCCAGTTATACAGTATTTTACACGTTTATTTAATATCCTTGTTAAATTAATACAGATATAATATTCAGTGATCAGTCTCCTCCTTTTAGAATTCTCTATCTGCCATCTTTCTTCTTTTGTTTTTCAACCAGTACGTCATCCAGTGGCTTATTGTTCCTATTTTTTTAATTATAAAGACTAGACTACTTTATACGATGGTAAATTAATATTCATAGATCGCAAATATATTAAGATTCTCGTCTACACAATATTTTCCTACCTTAAAACAGAAGTTTGTTATTTTACATTGCGAAATCATCACAATAGTAATATTTTCTTCGGTTACCGAGAGGATTACACATGTCATCCGCAGACCACGAACCCGTAAAGTGTTCGAAACGTCAGAATGAAGTTAAAGTTAGTTAATATACGCGAGTTTATCCGTTTTCATAGTTTTATTTCATACATAATAGTGTTAGTACTTTAAAAATATTTAATAACACAATTTGAGTTGTTCCTAAAAATAAATTTGTAGATAAAATTATTGTTTATAACTGTACTATGCCTGTTTTCAATAAGAAAATAAAATAGTACCTACATATTTGTAAAATATGTCCATATTTGGGTATTTACTGAATAATACCGTTTGTTGTGCCAACATAAAAAAAAAAAAACCATTGGCCGTGTGGTGACGGCAGTAAGAATACATTTGTTACCACCCCAACTTCTCCTGCGGGTGTCGTAAGAGTCGACTAAGGGATTGAAGTATCACTGACCATATAAAAGATTGATGATAGGCAGCAGCGTCATCTTAGTAGACACATTACTGCGCCAATCCGCTTGCCCAGCGTGGCGATTATGGGCATTTACCTCCTAATGCGTATAGCATAGTTAATAGGAGAGGCCTACATCCTGCAGTGGACTATCATAGGCTGATGCATGCATGCACTGAATTATATATAAACTTAGAAAATAAAATAATACATAATTATAAAATAGTATCGGTGTAAGATACGTCCATATTTGGGTATTTACTGAATATAAACTTCATTACGTGGACGCATTTTGCGCTTAATAGCGTCACCGCGTGCGCTTAGCCTAATGCACGTCCGGCCATGCCGCTGATTGACGGCAACTAATCGCATAAACATACATTCCACACAATATTACCATAGTAAATTAAAATAGTACATTACGACACAAGTGCGGAAAACAGGAAACCCGAAACGAGTGGCGATGTTTTAAAACGAGTTACGAATTTCCTTTTTGCACGTGTCTCGTACGACGTTTTTTAGTACAGATGGCCCTCCGAAGTTTTGGTCCTGACGTAAAATGAGCCCTTTCTCGCATTAGCGCGTAAAAAAGGCACCATCTGCACTAAAACAACTACTTTCAGCAATCGATATTTTTTCAATGGTCGTAGATTGTGTGAGACACATTACAAAACCAGGCATGGAATTTATCAATGTAATTATGGATTACGAGGTTTTTTTTAAGTTACACTTAATTACGACCACTTAGTATTTTTTTAAGATTTTCGGAGCAGGAATGTAGGTACGATTAAGTTTTTAATGTTATTATTGATATAGCAGTTATGTAATCTGCTTTTGAATTAGCTGTCAACGAGCGTTTAACTTGAGTGTGTTGCTCTATATTGCGCGTCGAATTATTTTGTATGGTTAATTTTGTTGCTCTAATTTGAACTCACAATATATATTCTACATAATTAAATACGTCCGAACTAATATACACATATTTCCAACAAAATTATATAAGAGCAAAAGAATCGCTGAACAAAACAAATATACACTTGACACGACATGTTGCCGACTAGCTAAATCCTCAAAAACCATGCATATTGTTGGTCCAAGTCTGTACAACAAATTACCCGATAAGATTAAGATAATTGAAAACAATACGACATTTTACAATAAATTAAGGAAATGGTTAACTGCGCAAGCATTTTACGGTCTAGATGAATTTTTGAAAACTTAAATTATGAATAATTTGTATGTTAATTGTATTTGGATAGTTTCTTATTTATTATTTATAATGACACTATTGACATTAAAATTTAATTATACCTGGACATATGTATGTTATAAAATGATGTAAGTTGTATTTGAATTGTGTACCCTATTTTTGACTTGTAAAATTGTAATTATATTTTACTAATAAATGAGTATGAGTATGAGTATGAAGTAAAAGTTATCTAAATGTACTTATCATGTCCTAAACTAACACCCGTTAAGAGCTTCGCCCGTATTATACTTACACTCTGTATATACTTAATATGAAAAGAACCGATAGTTCCATAAACAGAGCATGGCCACTTCCTTTTCGAACTCTATTGATTAGAGTCCTAAAATGCATTTTTGTCTGTCTTGTTATGGAAATTCCTAAGCAGCGTCGAAAATTCATTGTCACAACGGAAACTCCATTGTGATAAGATTCGTGTAAATTCAATGCAGTGTTGGGCCTATTACTATTGTAGGACTACATAGCTGAGTGTTTAACTTTAGACTTCCAAAACATAGCTGTTATTATGTTACTAATACTTGTTAGGTTATACAGGGTGAAACATGAGTGGTGAACATTAATACGTTTTTTTCCTAACTAGTGCGGAAAAGTAGACTTTGCGCACGCATCGTATGTAAAAACTTCCTTTTAACTCGGGTAATTATCGCCCTTGTTTCATTCGGGCACCAACTTTCACCCTCGTTAAAAAAAAAATTTTTTGCACTTGCATCAACTCTATAAACAACAAACAATGAAATGCCCCACAAGTTACTTAAAAATTGACAAGTTATTTATTTATTTTTTGTATTCTTTTTATATTTTTTGGCTTTAGGATATCCAAAAGGATTTTAAGGACAAATTAATGGAATAATTTAAATTACCTCTTCAAATTGAAGTAATTAATAACGGCATTTTTGTCATTTCGTGTAAAATTAAATGATATTTATTACATTTAACGTTTTAAATGGCCATTATCATTTCTTAAAAACACCTTACAAATTAGAAAAAGCCACAAAAAATACAAAAAAAGCATGAGTATTTCTAAGTGACTTGTGCCATTCAATTGTTAGTTGTTTATAGAGTTAGAAAAACGTATTATTGTTTACGACTCATGTTTCACCCTGTATTAATACACTCTCTTAGCCTCAACACGTAAAATAATTCAAGACAGAAAGGCATTTTTGCGGTACACTCCTTCATAAAAACAACGAAAGCGGTAAAATTAAATACCGAGTGCAATCTTCGGAACGGATATTTGCTACGAAGTGTAAACGCTACGCTGCTACGCGACTACGCCGTAGGGGCAACTTATTCGTAGCACTGCAATATGCCGAAGAGGATTTTAAATTGGTAAAATTCATTATCGAACGAAGCAACGCGAAGGTTTTTGTCTATGTGCCAGCAAAATTTACTTGTTTACATGTGTCTGTCTATACGAGTGTTATTTTTAAAGATGCTACGAACTGTCGCATACTATGTATGAATATCTCGATACTTGTCTGGCTTAGTTGAGTTTCTTTGTAGAGTCTTCTCAACGTTTTTTTTTTTTTCGAAGTGGATAATGCGTTTACAATTCAAGCTTAAGGAGTGGTGGTATGTGGAACTCCATAACAAGGAGTATGAACCACTAAAAACTCTTGCGGTATTCTAGCTATACGCTGCCAGTGGAGGTGCCATTGATCACGTTAGCATTCTACTTTGACACTACGCGAGAATTTTCTCATATAGATTTGGGTCGGCAACCAGCGACTTATAAACTTTTAACTGACGAGTAAGGAATCTCACAGAAGTCATAACGTATCATCTCAAATTTAAGTTTGGGTAAGGTTGGGATTATTTTTGTATTTCTGAAAATCATTTCGATAAATTAAATATTAACCCCCTTATTCATAAACGTCTTCTAACTTAGTAGACCTCTAAGTATTGTTTGTGCCTTACGGTCTTATCAATATGTATACAGGGTGTTTGTTATGTCGTTAGCCAAATTTGGATATGTCATGCGCGATCACCAGTACACAGGATTTTTGAAAAAAAAAAGTGACACTTTTTTTAGTTTTTTTTCCCGTTTTTTATCCGGCAAAAACATAATTTGTGGTCACTAGGCA